>JAJLUM010000125.1:0-36489 GCA_030564265.1 Blastobotrys attinorum
AAAAAAAAAAAAAAAAAAAAAAATTGGACTACCATTTTCTTCGGGTGTAAGCTTCAGATACAGAATATTCTGTTCTATACATTTTCCAAGATTATGAACACTATTGACAGCGCTACCGTACTCTAAGCCTGCTTAGCTCCATACTTTTGGACAACCTTACCATCTGGAACAGTAAAGAAAACAGCTGGGGAGCCCTGGCTCCATGCCTTGTCCAACCGGTAGTAGCCCTTTCGTTCGAACTGAATAATATCACCCTCCTTGAGTGCTCGGATGTTGATATCAGCAATGGCCGGCTTGTGGAACTCAGTCTCTGGGGTCAAGAAGTCCTCAAACTTATCTCCCTCCTCAATCTTGTCCTTCGTGATCAACTGGTCGAAGTCGACCAGATCCACCTCGACAGCATCCTCAGTATCAGCAACCCAAGTGAGCTTCTTTTCAGTCTTCTTGAAATCACCTTCCAAATGGAGCTTGGCATCAACACTAATAACCTTACCGTCATCTCCCTTGGTGATCTTCTGCATAATGGCATTACCCCAGTCCATGAAGGTAACTTCCTCATTATCCTTCAACAATTGAGCATCATCTTGATCAATCAGGATGGTAGATGCATACACAACGTCTTTCTGGCCCAATTCAGCATTCTTCTTGTGTTTAGGCTTCTGCTCAGTGTATGGTTTCTCTGGCCCATCCAGTATATTCACCTTCACAGCACCATCTTTTACTACTGAAGTGAATCGAGGAACCTTAGGATCAATAACTTTCTTGTTGGTGGCCCAGATAGAACTCCAGTCGAGGTTCAAGATATTCTTTGAAGGACCTTGAGAAATAATAAAACTTTGGAGCCCCTCAATGGTCATACCTCGTCTTCGCACACCTCGAACAGTTGGGAATCGAGGATCATCCCATCCGCCTACTCGTCCAGTATCCACAAACCACTGCAACTTACGCTTACTCAACACAGTTCGGACAAAGTTGATTCGGCTAAAGTCCCAAATATGTACTTTTCGCAAATTCATTGCTTTCAACATCCAATCGTATTGCGCATTTCTGTCTCGGTACTCAGTAGTTCGCAATGCGTGAGTGACACCTTCCAAGGCATCTACAATTGGCACACAGAAGTCATATGTTGGGTAGACCTTCCAAGCAGTACCAGTTCGGTGGTGAGGGTTTTCAACATTACATCGATAGATAACTGGATCTCTCATGGCCTTATTTGGATCATCAACAGAGATCTTGGCACGTAGACAGTTCTTGAGACCTTCTTCAGTGCCTTTAGCCATTTGTTGTTCGAAAACTTCGAGGTTTTCCTCCACAGTTCGGCTTCGTCGTTTGCTGGCGATACCCTCAAATCGCTCATCCCGCATGGTTTCTTGGGCAGTATCATCACAGTATGCCTTCTCCTCCTTAATCATTTTTACTGCAAGATCGTACATTTCTTGGAAGTAGTCAGATGAGTGAGTGACTCTATCAGGCTTGACACCAAGCATTTCCAAGTCTTCGACAATAGATTCCTCAAACTCAACCTTTTCTTTCGATGGGTTTGTATCATCAAATCGAACAATCAGCTTACCGTGATAAGCATTAGCAAAGTATTGGTTCAAAATAGCAGCCTTTGCATGTCCAATGTGCAAATATCCACTAGGCTCTGGAGGGAATCTTGTCACTACTTTTCCATCTTCGGCATCGACCAAATCGATATCATAAGAAGCCTTAGACTCCTTCTTTTTGCCCTGGTTGGCTGATTTTCGTAGATCGTTCAAATCCTTGATTGTTTTTTCAACTGCTCCGCCAAAGTATTTGCAGGTCTGGAACAGGTTGTACCATCGAGCGATATTGACAAATGTGCCGTTTTTGGCACCAGCAGCAACACCATTGGCTCGAAGGATACCCCAGACAGCGATGTCTGCAATAGTTACCGAGTGTCCAACTAAGTATGATCGGAAGTTCAAATGAGACTCCAATTTCTCTAATGCCGGGGTCAACGACTTGAAGTCCTTGACGGTCATTTGCTCCAATGCTAGCTTGATCCATTCGTCAGTTTCTTTGCTTGGATGAAGCACTTTAGGGAATTCCTCGGCTAGCGATTGTAGTACATTGGCTACTCCGTAAATGGTTTTTGATCCAGTGGACAAAACTACTGATGAGTCAGAGTTGTCCTTCTCCACCAACGGCCCGTCAACCAATTTCAGATCAATTGGGGATGTTGGCTCATCACGGTTAATTATTGTAGCGGCAATCAATGGTGCGTAACCCACCAATGGGGCCTTTGCAGCCAGAGTGAATGTATATTGCGACATGTTTTTTTCTCAGAACTCGAGGTTACTGTTGTTTTATGAATAATTGTATTATAAGATCTCGAGAAAAATAAAATAAAAAATTGCAACAGCCAGATTTTACCGCCCAGTGCGGCGATTCGTGGCACGCGACTTCCGGGTAAAGTGTTTGCTCTAGTATTGCAGCGCTCAAACTTTTACAAGAAATTGGTTCGATGGTCTAGTCGGTCATGGCACCTGCTTAACACGCAGGACGTCCCCAGTTCGATCCTGGGTCGAATCACTTCTTTTTTTTTTCTCTCTGAAAGTTATTTCAGATATTTTCTTCTAATTTTTTTTTTCTATGTATTCTGGTTTACTCTATTCTAATTTCTAGAGTCTGATAAGGTTCTATAGGAAATTTGCACCCTTTCTATCTATCACAGTTGTCGAATCAAATTAGAAACCTCGTAGCACCCAGAACTTTTAAACCATAAAGGCTAATCGCACACCTAAAACTCGGTGTTTCTCCTACAATTCAAAAGGTTATATAATCATTCTTCAAACTCAGCAACTAGAACGCAATTTTCGTGGAGGGGTTATCAGTAAGCCGCACATCGAGTGGCTCATCTCAGCCGATCAAAGAACACTAGGAGTTGCAAATACTGGCCCATCAATAACAAGCACTTGCAGAAATTTGCCTATTGTCTTCCAGACTCTCGCTGCATTATCTAACATGTTAAATACGGCAGACATCATAGCGGGGTCATGCTGAGGAGACAGCCCAATGAGCACTACATGGTGTTTGGAAGTCGTGGTAGCAGAAACTAATTGCATATATGCTGGATCTACCAAGCAGTCATACAGAGCATCCAATCTATAGCCATAATACTCTGGAAATCCAAAGGACTCCGCGAATGTATCAAATAGGGCCTGTGCGGTATAGAACCCCTTCGGTACTGCTAGTGCCGGGTCTCTGATCATGTCAACTATATGCAATTCCACATGCTGCTGCGATATGTGACGAGTAGTCGAAGACGAGATAGGGTTCATGTTTTTAAATAAAGAGCTTGTTAACTTTTGTACTTGTATCGACGTACTAGGCCCAATGAAAGTGACCATTGTAACATGTGGAAATGTAGACGGCAAGTTTGTATCAGCACCTCGGCAACGGAACATATGCTGGGACATAATTCCAAGACTTCAATGACTATCCAAATGTAAAGTCGATTCAACAATTAGAGAAAGAAAAAAAAAACAGTGATTCCCATCCTTAATCTGTTTTCTATTTCATAGTATAAAAAATGCTAAATGTCCAATAAAATTACTATATCACAATGCCGTGGTTACAGTCATACTTTGTGAATGAAGTAACATTACAGGCGGTAGTCCTTGGCACCATTTCTCCAAACTCTCAACGTATGCCTCGCTATCCTCCTCAGACTCATGAGTACCAAAAGTCGGCGCAGGAAGAGTCGAAAATATCACAGCAGCGTCCTTTGATGTGCTTTTCATCATGTCATTGAGTATGATGTGCTGAACATGTGCGGGTACGTCATTAAACGACAGCTTTGGACCTTGTCTTGAGCCCGAAGTTGGAGTTGCTGGAGTGTACGCTGGTGATGCAGAAGCAGAAGAAGAGGAGGACTGTTGACGCCTCAGAAGTGGAGTCCTCTCACCATCGTCCGAGGCTGTTCTGGAAGGAGCACGAGAAGGTCTCGTGCTAGTAGTAGGTGAGGGCCTTCCGCTGGCTACCCCAGACAACTCGTTGGTGGACAGTCGATTCGTATGCATATTTAAATTGACCCCCAAATTGTGTAGCTTGGCACTAGCATACCATCTCTGGCGGCGATCCATTACTGAGTTCCAATCTTTCGAGGACAGGATAGTACTGTCAACCTGAGACAGGTTAGCTAGAACCTCATCGGGCAGATTCTCGGAGGACCATTGGCTACGTGCGGCTTGTAGATCTTTCCACCACGAATCATCTTGTAACATTGCGGTTATACGTTGGCCGTCAGTTTTGTCTTCTTTGCCTAGCACAACAACGTTGTATGCGTCGAAGTCTGTCAGACACAGAATGCGAACCTGGGCTTTAATTCTCAATTTGGTCAGTAAGGTAGAGATGCGAGCTTGTTCCTTTTTCACTTGGTGTGAGGTTTCTACAAATGCCATTACGCGCAGTTCGTGTGTTTTTTTCCATGCTGGGACAGTTTGCAGAATTGCTCCAAGCTGTAAAATAAGCGTATATGTATCAAAGTTTGTAGTCAAAATCGACTTGTTAGTTGTTGATGACGACGACGGGTGTGGAGGGTTCGCAGCCTGATCATTATCATCATTATTATCCGCAGTTGTAATCTGAGCAGACATTTGAATTGGATAAAGATCAATGAATCCACCATAAGATCGGTCCTCAGGGAACTGCAACCTGTTAAACCCCTTAGCAACAGCAATATTAGCGTGCATAGTGATCAAGTCCTCAATGATGTTAACCCATTCAGATGTGGTAACAGATGGTTCTTTTCTACACCCATCTGTGGGCAATGGTTCCATGTTCAGTGCCAGAGCATCACCATAGGCAGAAGAGGACGAGTCAGCACTGTTACGGTTACTTTTGATTAATCCGATTACAGTAATATTTGGTTTCATACCACCAAGACCTGACCCCAGATATACATTCCTGGCCCCCCAAACAACGTCTGAGCTGGCCGCTATCTGGACAAAGCCCTTAACATGGCCCATATCACGCAACTTAGCCCATGCTTCTTGTTGCTTTGTGACCTCAGGGTACGAATTGTGGAAATCTTTGGTAATAACGACGTGGCCAAGAATATACAGGCCACCCTTTTTCAGGTGGTTACAGAAATGGATTAGATTCCAACTCCTTTTGGGATCGTCCACCAAAACCAAGATCTGCGGTCTCCAGTATTTTACGTGGTCTTGTTTCAGCCGCAGCAAATATTTACGAACCTGGTGGTAGATTAAGCTTTGCGATACATCGCCCCACGGTTTAGGAGGTGAGATGTAGTGGATCACGAGGAACAAAAAAGTTAAAAGAATGATCATTCCCGAGGCAGAGGGGCCATCTGAGATGAACATGGAGCCGAGACAGGCCAATGCACCCATACCAGCAGTCCAATGCGAAAAGTACTTGAACGACGGCCGGAAGTTTGGCGCACTTGACACTTTCAGCAGGAAGCATGCCACATTAGTAGCCACAAAGGTCATCAAAAAAGCCATTGTAATGAACATGGCGATTTGATTAACATCAAGCAGTACTGTGACTTCTGTTAGCAGAAAGGTCAACGCCAGAGCAGCAAGTGGGTTATCCGCTTTGCTGGTACCCTGAGAAAAGACGCCTAATACTGGCAGTAGATTGTCTCTAGCGATTGCTTGTAGAAGTTTGGCAGCACCTATGGTACCGACCAGAGAAGAATACAAGCTTGTTGATAGCTCACCTATCATGATCACATAGCTGGAAATGTTGATATTCTGTACGATTTGAATATCCTGATGAAGCAGTTCACGCGATACACTTCCACCTACCGACAAAATCACCAGAAGATACAGTACAAAAGTCACCAGCAAACTCCACAGAGTGCCGTTCGGAATGCTTTTGGAGGGAGCTCTCAAGTCTCCAGACATGCCAGCTCCAGCAAAAATACCTGCTGTTGCTGGGAAAAAGATGCTGAACATGTTTTGAAATGTTTCTTTGCCGGTTCTGTCGCTCCCTGCCGCACCAGAGGTAAAATGGGGCATGAGGTTCTCTTGAATAGTGCTCCAGCTGGGGCCAGTGTAAGGTGCGTTGTACTGAGCGTCTGAATAAGGAGCGACAAACCACAGCGAGAGTGGAATAGAGAAAATTGAGAGTAGCAGGATCACGAAGAGGATGTTTCCTGCCTTGGAGAAAATCGAAGAACCGACTGCGCATATTATAGTGCAAAGTATCAACAGAATTGTTGCATAGACAAACCTTTCGACTTGCCCTTCTGGAAATACGTTGGCATACTCGCCGGAGGATGAGCCAAAGTTGCTGAGCAATATATCAAAGAATGCGACGACATTCATACCACTAGTTTTTTTTTTTTTTTTTTTTTTTGTTAGTCAATCTATTCTTGTCAAAGATAAGCAACAGTACTGGGAGCATTGACTGCTTTAGTCAAAGCTATGCTAAAACACCGGCTCTTTCAAAGTGCCAAAGAGCACACACGCACTAGAAACATACCTGTTCAGAATCTGTCCCACATAAAACACCAGGCCAATGGAACCCCCAAACTCCGGGCCCAATGACCTGCTAATCATATAATAAGCACCCCCACCCCTAACGGTACCGTTTGTCGAGATCGCAGAGATCGACAGGGTCGTAAGGAGATTAATCGCCAGACTAAGCAAAAGTAGGGCGAACGTGCCTAGGATACCGGCCTGGCCAATGATGAAACTGAATCGCAGGAACATTAGAATCGACAGGACGTTGAGAGTGGTAGGAACAAACACTCCTTGCACAGTGCCGAGCTTCTTCATGCCTGAATTCCTTGATTTGAAGTCCTCTTCAACCATTGTAATTGTTCTTTCGAAGTTTGGGGTCATTCCAGATGAGCTGGCCGAGTTAGGGGCCGCAGAAGGTCCTGAAGACTGTCTATCTTCTAAGTTGTGCTGGGCATCGCTGCTTTCCAATATTGAGGAGTCTGCAAATGCTACCTTGAAGTTTTTTGCGCTGGAGGACATGCGCGGGTGCTTGCTAGAGGGCTATGTGTTTAATGCAAATTAGTAGAGTTCCAAGAAATGTTTCTTTTTTTATTCTCTTCCTGAAATAGTATGTTCTGTAGTCCTATATCAGTAGTAGATAAGCCCAATGTTTGATAGTTTTGTGGTCGTTTTGTCTTGTTTTGGTGATTTAGATTAGAGAGGTTGCTGGGAGGTAGGAGGGCCCTGGGCCCTGGGCCCTCCTCCTAGCGGCTTTTTTCTAGTCCTGATTGTGGCCATAAGTCCCCCCGCAGGAGAGCTGTTTTTTTTTTTTTTTTTTTTTTTTTTTTTTTTGTGCTCTTTTTGTACTGGTATTAGTTCGATATATGATAGAGCATATAGCAGATAGAACCGTTGAGGCTTGGATTCGGTGAGAGTTTATCTGATCTTGTGTACCCCTTCCTCTAGGACCAATGCGCACTAGTCCCAAAACGACTTATCAATCACCTCGAGCCGCACATACAAATGCATATGCATGTCTTTCAAAATTTTCACCTTTTCGTTAAGCATACCTGAGCTTGGTGCACGGGAAACTGAATTTTTCGAGGAGGGGTCAGGAGGCTGATAAGAGTTGAAGTTGGGGTGGATTAGGATTGGAGTTGGCTCTAGAACCGAGATTGGAATTGGCGCTGGAAACGAAATTGGATTCGAGATTTTTGCAAGTCTGGATTGTCATCCCTTATACTGGTGTCATATACCTATTTGACTATCCTGATGCCAGTAATTGACGGAAAACGAGGTGTGGAGCTGAGAGTGATTGCTTCGTAGGATGCTCATCTGAGCGTGCCTAACTAGAAGCTACTTTCTTCATGCCAGAGAGGATAGTAGTCTGAGAAAAGAGAAAACACCAATACAAACAGGTGCATGCATTAATTAGTTGCATATGAGATTTGGTGTGCGGACGGGTGCCTAGTTAGAAGCCTATATGTGTGATTCCGAGCGAGGAAGCTCTCCTCGAGGCGAGTGGTACTTTATTCTCGGGGACTGTTGTAATACAGGACTGTTGGATATTGGTTCTAGGCCCACCTGGCAGACTCAGCGACCGAGAGTAGTGATTTTTTCCTTTGCTGCGACTATTCGGTTGATCAATGTCTACAGTTAGGGCTCTACAATTACCAGTCGCTATAATCTACCAATGACTTTACAATCTACAGCTAATAATTCCTTTCACCGATTGCTACAACTACCAATACCCTTTCGTCAGTCTCTACAAACCACTAATGCCTCTATAACCCACAAAACTACAGTCTAAAATACACAGTCTACAATCTAGACCCAAATTTCACTGCTAATACCACCTCTGCCTCGCTAAACACTCTGTCCAAACCCCCCAAACACTCCTCCGTAGCCTTACTCACAACTTACGCACCTGTATGCACGCTCGTTGTCGGAATTAAAGCGTTGCAAGCCAATGCGGTGTCATCCTGCATAACACCTCTGTGTTCATTCCTGTCCCCCGACCGACCGCCGCAAAGAAATCCAAGCGAAGGAGGAAAAAAAAAAAAGACTCTTTCTCTAAAATCCCTTATTTTTTTCACTTCCCTCCACTCCACTCTGCTCCTCCACTTAGCTGAACCTCAAACCTCCAAGACCTAGAACGAGAATCATTGTCATTTTCACCGGTAACCAATCTGTCTAATTCTTTTGACATCACCACAAGCCCCTTTCCTCACCTACCATCACTATATTCCCTTGTCTTATCACTAGTGAGAGAGCTCACATTCCCTGATCACCATTATCGATAATACAAGCCTGTCAAGTTACACAAAGCACAAAACACACAAATTGACCACTTAGGAATCCACACCAAAAAAACAACAACTCATTGTCCACCATAATGTCAAACGGAAACTTGAACGACTCGCTCTTCGAATCGAGCTTTTCAAAAGATCAGCAGCTGCCTCCAGCTCCTGCTCCTGCTCCTCCCCAACAACAATCCCCTGGAGAAGAAAACAACGAACCCGGAAAGCCCGAGTTTATGCTAAGAGCCTTAGTAACTTCCAAAGAAGCAGGAGTAATCATTGGTAAAGAAGGCAAAAACGTCGCCGACATGAGAGACCAAACCGGAGTCAAAGCTGGGGTATCCAAACCGGTCCCAGGAGTCCAGGAACGAGTCCTAACCATCAGCGGACCCATGGAAGGAGTGGTAGATGCGTTCTCCATGGCCGCACAGACCCTTATCGACAGTCCTCCTGTAGGCAACTACATTCATGCCATCTCGCCTCCAGCCCCACCAGGAATCGCCACCTTGCGGCTCCTCATCTCGCATCAGCAGATGGGCACCATCATTGGCCGACAGGGAGCTAAGATCAAGGCGATCCAGGAGGACTGCAAAGTGAGAATGGTGGCCTCGAAGGAGATGCTCCCCCAGTCGACAGAACGGGTGGTTGAGATCCAGGGCACCGCTCAGGCTGCCCGGCAGGCGATCTGGGAGCTCAGTAAGTGTCTGCTGGAGGACTGGGAACGGTCCACTGGCTCTATTCCTTACAATCCTCAACTGCGGATCAGCGGTGGGTATGGTACTCGATATCGACCGGGTGAGGCTTCTTCTGGTGGTCGACACCACCACCAGAGTGAAGAGGCAGGCTCGCCGACGGCGGAGGACGAAGATAAAGACATCACGAGACAGACTCTTGCGGTGCCTTCAGACCTGGTAGGATGTATCATTGGCAATGGCGGCAGCAAGATCCAGGAGATCCGACGGGTGTCTGGGGCTCGGATTTCGATTGCGAGACAGGCTCACGACTCGACTGGAGATCGCATGTTCACCATCACTGGGAGCAAGAAGGCTGGCGAGAAGGCGATTGTTCTGCTGTATGAGCAGATCGATCAGGAGAAGGCCCGACGGGGGTAATTGTTTAATAGTATAGTAATATAAGGTAATCTGGTTTTGGATCTGGTCTGGGACTAGTAGTGGTCCATGGACTCTACTACTCTACTACGGCCTGCCCTATGGTGCTACTACTTTGGTCCACTCTGTAGGACTAGTTCCTTGGTCCATCCTATAGGACTACCACTACGGTCTACCCTACGGGACTAATTATTTGGACCACCCTATGGGACTACCACTACAGTCACTATAGGACCCTCTACAGACTCTACAGCACGTCTAGCTCGGCAACCCCTGTCAGGCTCTCTCGATTTTCGATCCCATCGCCGATCCATAAAACCCGCAGCCAGTAGCCCCGTCACACCACAACTAACCCAAATGCTGCAGTTAATATCATGATATCATGTGTCGACATCATCAGTGAGGCTCAATATATAATCCGAATCCGCGCCGCAGGCGCGTTGCCGGGGCAGAAAAACTGCCTCAAGGGGCTTTGTCGTAGTGCGCTTCCTCACTAGGTAAATTGCGGCTTTGGCAGAAAATCCCGTGACCGAGCGCGTTCCGCCGGTTTTGGCAAGTCGTCAACAAATAGTACTAAAACTACTTCTTCACTACCCCCTAATCCACCATTCTCCTTCTCAACATTCACCCTGACAACCGACAAAGAGACAAGAAACTGCATTTTTTTGTGTTACATCTTCATCAATCATGATACCTGGATCCTTCCCTAGTTCGGGCAGTCCGAACAAGCTAGAGACGTCAAAGGCGTTCAAGCTGGAGGGCTTTGAGACCATCAACGACAAAGTCCTGAAAGAGATGAACGAAAGGGCAAAGGGCATTACCCATCCCGGATTCACTCCGCAGATATACAGCCCTCCAACCTCAGCCGGCAAATCGTCATCCTCGTCTCTGACAGCTACTGCTGCTGCGGCAGCGGCCAGAACCACCCCGAAACGGGGCCATCACAAAAGATATTCCTCAATCCATCGTAGGAACTTTGCTAAAATGGATAGCATTTCGTCACACTACGCAGCTCGTTCGAGAAGGGAAGCAGAGGAGAGACAGGTCAACGAGACCGAGCTGAACAATGACACCAAGAAGGGGCTAGCCGAGAAGAGGACCAGCAGCAGAGTAGTCACTAATGCATCAAAGCGACGGAGAATGGACTTCCAGGGCCGTAAGCTCGAGCTCCGTTCTAGTGTGAGCAAGACAAATCTAGCCAAGCTAGCAAGAGAACAAGAGGAATCCGTAGTTGAGGAGGAAGCTGAGGAGCCAATGACGAAATCAGCCGCAACGAGGCCCCTTTTTGCGCCGCACACGAATAGCAATAATGGCAGCACTGGGGCTTTCGCGCCGCACAGTAATACTAGTAGAACGACGACGGCCACTGGGAGAAGAATTATCAGTGGGAAACCCAGCTACGGGAATGAGACTGGGCGATCCATCGCCTCGAATACTGATACTAGCCTCCTGCGAAGCCTACCAGATGGCTCAAGGGATCGCCATCTGTCTCCTATACATGACCCATCGAAACAATCTAGTTCGCTATCGCCAGTAAAGCCCAGCTCGCCGCTCAAGTCGGCAAAGTCCACGAGCTCACTAGTCTCATCTCCTAAAAAACGAGCTCCTGCCAGCAGAGAAGCTCTGTGCCCAACTAAGCGGGTTGAGCAGCTGCTCAACCGGCTTCCTCCTCCACCTACTTCGTCGTCTGCAAAGACGATAAGGAAATCCCCCAGCATAGCACATCTCGAGAGCACCAATTCGACGACGAAGCCTACCAGGATCCCCAGAATTGCAGCAGCCTCATATGCTGCTCCAACGGCTAGCAGCCTGAACCGGCTGACCCGCACCGCAAGGTCGTCGCCGAACCTCAAGGCCTTGGCTGCCTCAAGAAGTGCCTCCAGGAGCCCTACGAGGGATGGTGGAGGCAGGAGGGTTGGTAGTTCTGAGCGAACTGGCAGTTAGTGGTGATATGAACTATTCTCAATGAACAGTTGTATCCATACTCCGCTAGTTCCAGGTCGAAACATTCTCTTGATTGAAATACTGTAATGGATCTATCAGTGCTTCACTGGTTTCAGATCGGTGAAAATATCACCCGGTAGTTCGGCATTCAATACCTCAGAATCTGCACACGGCAGAAGGCGGTCGGAAGGCGGACAGACATATTCATCTTCTCGGTCTTAGAATAAAAATTGCATAGTAGAACAAAATACAAATATATACACAGCGTAATTCCCTTGATCTAATTCTTTTTTAAGTATATATATATATATATATTATGAAGTCTCAGGTAATACTGCTGGTAAACACTCCAGCACTAAATTAAAAGTGAGCACTTGGTACTATATTAAACGCGTTTCCCCCTTTGAAAAAAAAGCCCGCCGCCGGTGTTGATCCCTCCCCGAGCTTTTCCGAAACTTGCCTAATTGGGGGGTCGGACATCCGGGTAACTTGTGAAAAAGAGCCTCTGTGATTGGTGCACAAACTAAATTTTTTTTGCAGAAGGGGAGAAAAAAACACCTATCGGTCGGCTAAACGGTTTGTGAAAGATTTTTCACTCTTTTTACCAAAACCGTGTACAGGTTTATAAGTTCGCGGGTTTCCCAAAATTTTCCACTCTTTTTTTTTTTTTCTTCTTTTTCTTCTTCTTTTTTTTTCTTCACCTTCGAAGTCATTAGCTATTCAACAATGTCTGACGTTAAGAAACAATCCGTAAGTTGATTATTTCGAATTAGTATTGTATATTGTTGTATTATTCCCGTTTTGTTATCTTGTGTTTTTTAGATTATTCTCATTAAAAAAAAAAAAAAAAAAAAAAAAGAGTATACGAGAAAAAAAAAAAAATTTTCGCAGCGCTTAATTTTCAAATAACTCAAGAATAAGACTAGAAAAACAATAACAAATACTACAACAATAGAACAATAGAATCAAATTCCAAACTAACATGATCAGAACTTTCTCGTTGATTTCCTCATGGGCGGTGTCTCTGCCGCCGTCTCCAAGACTGCTGCCGCTCCAATCGAGCGAGTCAAGCTTCTTATCCAAAACCAAGACGAAATGATCAAGCAAGGTCGTCTTTCTCGAAAGTACGACGGTATCCTTGAATGTTTCAAGCGAACCGCCGCCGAAGAAGGTGTCGTCTCCTTCTGGAGAGGTAACACTGCTAACGTTATCCGATACTTCCCAACCCAAGCCTTGAACTTTGCCTTCAAGGACAAATTCAAGGCCATGTTCGGTTTCAAGAAGTCTGAAGGTTACTGGACCTGGTTCGCCGGTAACTTGGCCTCTGGTGGTATGGCTGGTGCCACTTCTTTGCTTGCTGTCTACTCTTTGGATTACGCCCGAACTCGATTGGCCAACGATGCCAAGTCTGCCAAAGGTGGTGGAGACCGAGAATTCACTGGTTTGATTGATGTTTACAAGAAGACCTTGAAGTCTGACGGTATTGCCGGTCTCTATCGAGGTTTCGGTCCATCTGTTGTTGGTATCATTGCTTACCGAGGTTTGTACTTCGGTTTGTACGATTCCTTGAAGCCAGTTGTCTTGGTCGGTCCATTGGAAGGTTCCTTCTTGGCCTCTTTCTTCTTGGGTTGGGCTGTTACTACCTCTGCTTCTACTGCTTCTTACCCATTGGACACTGTCCGACGACGAATGATGATGACTTCTGGTCAAGCCGTCAAGTACAAGTCCTCCTTTGACGCCTTCAAGTCCATTGTTGCCGCTGAAGGTATCAAGTCCTTGTTCAAGGGTTGCGGTGCCAACATTTTGCGTGGTGTTGCCGGTGCTGGTGTCATCTCCCTTTACGATGTTGCTAAGGAATTCGTTGCTAACAAGGTCTAAAGTGGTTTAATAATTTTGTGATATGTACATGCTCTTGACTTTTTTTTGAATAATGATTTTCAATAGTGAGCCCCAAATAGTTCATTATAAGGATTTTTGGAAAAAAGAAAAACATAGAAAAATATATTAAAAAAAAAAAAATTCTAAAATGCCTAGGAATCTTATGTATTCCGGTTTTACATTATAGTTGTGATAAAAATTTGGTAAGCGCTGCGGCTCAATTTAAGCCGCAGATCAGTCAGCCCTTCCCAATTATAACAGGACTTTCACCTTTGTACCATTGTGTCGGACATGGTCTTATTAGGCGTTCTCATTGTGGTACCCTGACACAAAGTAAGCTATATACCGCATCTAGTGCATCGTGATGTTGCAAATCAAGAAGCATTACACATTACGCCGCGCTTTAAAGTGATGTTTTGCACTATGCTCTTAAATAGAAATCACAGGGAACAAAAGCTGTACTGTTTTATAAAAGTACTAGCGCAATGCATACTTGACCACTGTACAGTAGATTTATAGCCGGGCATCCCCACAGCAGATTCAAAAAAGCATGTATCTTTCAGCGCACAAAATATAGTCCAAGACTACCACATGGCTTCACCATAATGATGCTTCATTGCTTGGCCAAATAAATCACTTCTTACCACTTATGCCTGCAGCCGCACATGTGGAACTTGAATCGAATACTTCAAAAGAAAAAAAACCGTTGTGTATAGATTCTTTTAATATCGGATCTCCGCTTTCCTTTTTGGGCCACTGGTGCCTCGGGATTTCGGGACAGATACAATTACCCGACCCGGACCCTCATGTAGTGCCAGATATCCAGGCGCACCACTGACATAATAGGCCAACTTGGTGGTATCAAGAGCAGTGGAAGCAACTTGACTCGTTTGGCAAGCTTCGATGATTCACTGTCCAGTTATTACAGCCTATTTATTTCGTCATATTCCGACACTTTCCCAGCCTTTTGGAATGGAGGGGCATATCTCCTGACTAGGGCCATATTCAGTGTTTTACTCTCGTGCGGCGCAACGTAGTAATACTCTACCACAATGAAATACTCATTTGCAACAGAATTAGAAAAAAAGAAACAAAAACAAGACTCAAGAAAAAGATAAAACGAAGGACTTTATCAATTTCATTAGACTCGTACCATTCATTATAATAACCAAAGCAAGAAGGTGATTCTTGTCTACACCTGAAAAAACTTGCTGATCGCGGGATCCCGACTTATGTACTGAGAGTGGCAAACACTTCCCTTTATATAATTGTCTTATAAATTACAGCTCGCTCCGCCGAGTAATTGTGCTGTGAGTCGACAAGCCTAAATCCGCCGCTGGCTCTTGCTTGTTCTTCTTCTTTTTTTTTTTTTTTTTTTTCTAGGTATTTGGTAATTAAGGTTCCCCTGTATATATATATTCCATTCTATTTGGTCTTCTAGTGGTAACCTCATAAATCAATGAAGACGCAAAGAATGGCTGACGAAGATTACGATATGCACGATCACAACAACGATCCAAATCACCACAGTAAAAGACAGAGAGTATCACAGGCCTGTGATTGGTGCAGGAAGAAAAAAATCAGGTGTGATGGAGAGAAACCCACTTGTACAAACTGTAAAAACTACAAGACTGAGTGTATATACACTCAAATGCCCCGTAAACCACGAGTAGTAAAAAAGTATGTCCCTTGTTTCTTGTAAACCAACCAGAACAAAATTAACAAATCTGTAAATTTCCAAAAAGACCTAAAAAATCCACAAGCATTGGAGAATTAGAAAACAGACTGGATAGAATCGAAACCCTCTTAGAAGCAATTGTACCTGGTGATAACAAAAGACGAAGAATCGAATCAGATAATAACTCTGATTCTGAAGATGAAGATTCTTCCACGATAAACTACCGTGACCATCACCCACAACAAGATGTACATCCGGATTATGGCGACAGTGAATCATGGTCCCAGGATGACCATATCCCAGTCTCATCTCATTTCATCAGTGTAGGGCCACAACCATATGAAAAAAGCGACGACACCTTCACAATAAGTGTGTCTCGTGGCACCCAACATTTTACAACAAATGGTAACATCTTCTCGCTGTTCACTCCGGCAGGACTTAAGTGGATTAGCGACAAGACCGGTGACAAAGAGATACCCAGTAAGCTATTGAGTGTGCTAAATGACATCCATTTCTCGCAACAGATGAGAAAACGACCGTTCATAGAGTCTGATCAACCACCCGACCTGCCTGACGAGCAACTAATGAGGTATGTGGTTCGTAGCCTGAAAAGCCTACCAGATTCGCTTCAATATATTATTCGAATGGATGAGATGGAAAGTATCATTGATGCAATGATGGGAAATTCAGAACAGAAAAACGGGTATGCTGAACTCTTGGTGCTATATTCTGCAATGACTGCCCTGGTACCTATGATGCTTATGTTCGGTTCTATTCGGCAGAAGCTTTCTCTTAGTGAAAAACAAGTCTGGGATCTCTACAACAAGTACTCTTCCGGGGCCATGTACTACTACCACAAAGTTGCCATGATCAAGTCGAGCATGACCGCTGTGCAGGGCCTGGTTCTTTTAATGATGGGGCTGCAACTGACACATGCACATCCAATCGCAGCGATCGCTCCAGTAGCAGTCAGATTTGCGCATGAGCTTGGGCTCCATCGATGGGAGAGCTCCCATGGTTTGAGTGCTGACGAGTCGCAAAGAAGACGAACATTGTGGTGGTTGGTGTACTGTGTGGACCGCGATGCTGCCATGAAAGTTGGCCGGGCACCAACAATAATGGATTTCGATGTTTCAACTAAATATCCTGATTTAACTCCTGACACTAAGGAATTTGGGTTCGATTTCTTGACACTGTTGTCCAAGCTACTGAAAATCTCGGGTGATATGTATGAGAAACTGTTTTCGGCTCAGGCATCTAGAAAGCCTCCTGCTGAAATCGTCAAAGACGTTGCTCACCTGGATAGTGCGCTGTCCAAATGGCGAGATGAATTACCCCCAAAGTTTAGGCCGGGGACTGATGAGACCGAGCCCCTTGAATCGCCAATGGAGACTCAAGCACAACAAGAAGGTGAGGGAGAAGAATTCCCGGGTAAGGCATGGCATCGTCAGTGTTCTGTGTTACATTTGCACTATTGTTATTATCAGATTTTAGGCTCTGTTCATCGAATCACCGCATACCATCCTTCATGGATCTATTCCACAGTGGGGGAATCATCATCATCATCTAACGCCTCACCAGCTGCGGCTCAGAATTCCGAAGACTCTCCGGCGACAGTTCATCCAAGTCCAACCACCAACATTAGTGGGAATAGTAATGGTAGTACTTCTGCTACTGCTGCCCATGTTCCTTCTGGTTCTTCTGGCTCCTCTTCATCCGGTGCCGCTGCTAATACTGCCGCCACGGCTGCCAACCATCAGAGTAACAATAATAAAAGCAAAACCAACGTTAGTTCGAAATTTGCTCGGCTCTTTGCCTCTTTGGACATCTGTGTCCAATCAGCGAGATCGACAATTGAGCTTGTTCGTATCTCACAAGATTGGGACCAGCAATTTCTGTGGGGTGCAATCTATTATTGTGCTAATTCTTTCCTTACACTATTTATCAAATGTATCGCCAAACCACGTGATACCTCAACTCAATATGACTTGGATCTTATGAAATCAGTATTAGAAATCTTCAGGGGTCTTGAAGTTCACCACACTAAAGTAGCCGCCGAAGACGTTCTTTCGTTTTCAGAAGTTTGGGGCCTGCTGTGCGATACCGCTACAGCTTATGTGCAGAAGAGAAACAGTACAAACAGTCCTATTGCACGATCACATTCTCAGCAATCACAGAAGTCTCAGCAGTATTCGCCTATCAGCAGTAATAACCATCTGAATAACAATAATCCTGGTGTGGTCGGGGATGGAAATAGTATTCCATCCACATTTGGCGATGCCCCAATGAATGTCGACCCTGCTACTGGTCTACCTCTGGTGCAGCAGGCACTGACAAACGAGTCCATCAACAGGTTTAACAATCAACATCAGCATAATTTCCAGCAGCAAGCAAGTCAGAACCAAGCGGTTGATCTGCCTCCGCTTTATGGTGTGTCCGATGATGTATTGAACCAAGGTGATGCATCATCAATAGCGCAAAGTATGCACCAATTTTCAAGCTACTTTTACTCCATGGATCCTGATTTTTCTGTGTTTCCAGATTTCAATTTGGTATAGATTTTATAATGTGTATGGAAAACACTGCTTCGTGCATGACAAAATTTTATTAATGTAATGGTTTCATGATGGACTTTACCATATAATATAGTATTAAAATAACACCTTCAGTTCATCTTTT
Organism: Blastobotrys attinorum; assembly: GCA_030564265.1. Taxonomy (NCBI): domain Eukaryota; kingdom Fungi; phylum Ascomycota; class Dipodascomycetes; order Dipodascales; family Trichomonascaceae; genus Blastobotrys; species Blastobotrys attinorum. Next base: position 18,026 of record JAJLUM010000125.1, read on the forward strand.
GATTTTACTAATCATTACCTCTTGTCAAGTTCATTTTCTTTAGCCAAGGGCCCAATATGCGGCTCGTGAGGCTCAATGCTCCCACCGGGTAACCTGAACGCTAAAATTTATTTTCCTTCTCCAATCATCGGGACAAAATGTCCCAAAATTTTGCCACTACATCACATTATAACCACCACCACTACTATCCTAATCACTACTACAAGACCAATCCAAACCAAAAATGCTGGGGATTCGCAGAATGGCCGTCCCAAAGACGGCCATGATGAATCCACTGACAAATGTATCGAGGATGTCGGCATTGCTGCGTTCAAGCAGTAGCATAAACCCACATCAATCGATACGACAGTACTCACTGGGGCGATCGAAGCGTCGAGCTAAGAAACCCAAGCGGAACGAAACAATGGCTGAGATGAAGCAGTACCAGCAAGAGGCACGAAAACGACGAGAGCAACAGCGTGGCATGGGTGAACAAGGTCAAGAACAGAAGAATGATCAACAACAGCATGAAGAACAGAAAGAAAACAACAAGGAGGAACAAGAACAGGAGCAGGGCCAGAGTAATAAACCTCCGCCACCAGGATCCGGGCCAAAAGGATTCAATTTCGATCCAAACAAGATGAAAAAGATTGAAATCAAACTATCGTCGCGTCATCTCATTGTTGGCCTTCTCACCGGTCTTGCTGTGTATTATACCCTCGTGGGTGGCTCGGACTATTTCATGAGAGAAATAACATGGCAAGAATTTAAACGTGATTACCTTGACAAAGGCACAGTACAAAAACTAGTCGTAGTAAACAATAGGCTGGTGCGAGTCCATACCACATATGGCGGTAGTGAGGGTGTCTATTTCACAATTGGCTCGGTAGAATCGTTCGAACGTCACATGGACGAGGCCCAACTCAACACTACCAAGGTACCAGTAGCATACGAAACCGAGGGCAAGTACACGAGAATATTCTTGGGGTACATTCCTTCGTTACTCACTTTTGCTGCGATCATCTGGATTCTGCGAAGAAATGCCCCAGGTGGCGCTGGCGGCGGAGGTGGTGGACTCTTCTCCTTTGGGAAAAGTCAGGCTAAATTGTTCAACAAAACCACAGATGTCAAAGTTACCTTTGATGAGGTTGCTGGCATGGATGAGGCTAAAGAAGAAATCATGGAATTTGTCAAGTTCTTGAAGGATCCGCAAAAATACGAGGAATTGGGGGCTCGAATTCCACGAGGAGCAATTCTGAGTGGATCTCCAGGTACTGGTAAGACGCTATTGGCCAAAGCCACTGCAGGTGAGTCCGGGGTGCCGTTCTACTCTATCTCTGCCTCTGAGTTCATAGAAATGTATGCTGGTGTTGGTGCTAGTAGAGTGCGATCCCTGTTTAAGGAAGCACGGGAACACGCCCCTAGTATTGTGTTCCTTGACGAGATTGATGCGATTGGTAAGGCCCGAGGCAAGACCCCGATGGGTGGTGGGGGTACTGATGAACGAGAAGGTACTCTGAACCAATTGTTGGTTGAAATGGACGGGTTTGACTCCAGTGACCACGTTGTAGTTTTAGCTGGTACTAATCGTCCAGATGTGTTGGACCCTGCTCTTCTGCGACCTGGTCGATTCGATCGACGAATTTCTATCGATAGGCCCGATTTGGAAGGACGAAAAGCCATCTACAATGTCCACTTGAGTAAAATTGTGTTAGATAAGAGTCTGGTTGAACCAGCAGGAAAGTTGGCAGCCATGACTCCTGGGTTCGCAGGTGCTGACATCGCCAATGTCTGCAACGAAGCAGCTTTGACTGCAGCTCGAACCGGTGCTGAATCTGTGGGAATGGCTCATTTTGAAAAAGCCATTGACCGTGTCATTGCTGGTTTAGAACGTAAGACCAGAGTTTTGAACTCTGAGAAAAAGCGTGTGGTAGCGTATCATGAGGCTGGCCATGCCATCTGTGGCTGGTATTTGGAACATGCTGATCCTTTGGTTAAGGTATCCATCATTCCGAGAGGATCTGCTGCTCTGGGGTATGCCCAATACGTGCCACCAGAGCACTATTTGTTCTCCGAAAACCAATTCATGGACCGTATCACCATGGCCCTGGGTGGTCGAGTGTCAGAAGAGCTCCATTTTGATTCTGTCACTTTGGGTGCTTCAGATGATTTCAAAAAGGTCACGCAGATGGCCCGTTCAATGGTCACTCAGTATGGTATGAGTGATAAGGTTGGAACAATCCACTTTACTCGAGAGCCAATGGCACCTCATGAACCGTTCAGTCAGGATACTGGTCGTTTGATTGACAACGAAGTGCGACGAATCGTGAACGAGGGTCATGAGCGGTGCAAAAAGCTGCTCACTGAGCGACAGGATCAAGTGGCTGCAGTAGCTGAAGAGCTCTTGTCTAAGGAAGTTATCGTACGTGAAGACTTGATTCGAATCTTGGGGCCACGACCTTTCAAGGAGAAGAGTGCAGCTTTTGAAAAGTATTTGTCACCGGAGGGTGAAACACCGGCTCAGTGATTTGTACTTGTACTCATCGCTTATTATCTTGTAAATACATGTCATATATATACATACATATAGTATAATAACTTATTATACAAGTCTTATGAAAAAGAAAAAGAAGAAAAAAAATATTATTACAATGCACTTATCGCCCGAAGAGTCTTGCAGTTAGGTACCAAACAGCACCACAGAATCGAAATGCGGCGAGTGCGGCGACACACCATAGCACGACCGACAAATATATCTGAGTTCTAATACCACCACCAGATCCGATTGATCCACATTCTTCAGCGGTCTTTCTGGCAATCAGCTCGGTAGCTGCTAAAAGCGATCGCTTATTGAAGGTACCCTCACTGTTAGGATCAGCACTACTACTTGTCCCGTCTGAGCTGTCACCATCTGCATTATTGCTACCAAGAGCAGAGAGACCTGCCGTGTTCAACACTACGGCTATAATAGCAAAATTGGTAAACATCCATGTTAATACAACTGAAGATCGAAACAACGCATAATAGTCTTGGGTCTTGTCCTCTTGAGATGGTTCTCGGGTAATTTTTTCTCGAACAGCACTCAGCTTGGCAATCTGTTCACTGTAGGCATTATCAATGTCAGCCACATGAGTCGGAATATCAACTTCAAGTTTACCAGCATCATCTGCTTTGGCTACACCAAGATTCTTATCAGGTTTGGTATCTCCTTTGGTACCCCAGGAAACGTCGTGAATATTGCAAAAAGCATAAACGTTGAGCACATTAATATACGCAGGAGATATCAGTAGGTATTGTAGAAACGATGTAAGCAAGTGCCAAGGTTCAAAAAACATGAGCGAAGACACGAAATACAAAGCATATGTAGACATCATTGACACTACCAGATCTCTAAAGGTCTGGTTGCCAAATACCAAGGACACTGAGAAGCCATCGTTCATGCATACTGCGTACTCGACAGATTTGACAGATATGTAAATTGCGGCGAATAGTAGGTATGCCATCAAAAATGCAAAAAAAGCCACGACGATGATATAGAATATATGAGTTCCCATGGGACGGTTGCCAAATGAAAGGACAAAGATAGTCACAATGCATGCACAGTATACCCATAAGAGAATCACTGACAGTACATTTCCGGGAGCAAATCCTAGGGAGCTGTCTGATAATGCTCCGGTCAAAATTCGAAATACCAGGAAGAAATTTCCAATACTGAACCATGAGAACAACATTGATACCAGCTGGTACACAAACTCTGCCTGGAGCATGATCTTACGTCCAAAAGAGTGACCAGACTTCCAGATATTGAACAAGTGAGCTTGTGCATATATCGCAGCAAAGAAAGACCCATTCAGCCACCGTCTTCGCTGCATCACGAGCTCAGATAAATGGTCTGGAACATCTGTTTCAGCACTGGAGCTTTTCACGTACTTCAGTAGCCAATTCTTACCTCTCTTTGCCACAAGCTCGAAACATAGGATACGATCTTCTGCAAGATACATGTTGGCCGTGAAAATACCACTTTTACTGTCCATGACTTCCCCTTTAAAGTACTTGTCCAACGGTTCATCTAGCACTGCTTTGTATCTATAGGCAGAGAATGCACCAGGCAACACTGTGATGAATCCAAACGCACTTTCCATGGGCTTGTCTAGAATATTAGACATTTTGTATTCAAAGTTCTGTGCGGCTACTAATGGGTTCAACAGCTTGCCCCATCCGGTTCCCAGAGCGGCTTTGATTTCCCCACAAGCACCTCCGACATTTGGATGCATGTCAAAGGTCTTCCATAGATGATAGATAGAGTCATTGCCAGGCATTGTCCCTGCATCGAGCAGAACACATACTTTGGGATTTAAGATAGGGCTGAAGGCTTGAAAAAACCATCTGTGGGAGTTGATCTTTTTCTGATTTTGCTCTTTTAGGCAAAAAATCATTTGCACTGGCAATGCCTTGTCAGTAGTAAGCTTGATTTCGTGGCTTTTAGCATTGATACCGATCATTGTTGTGTACTCGAAGATGTGGGCCTCCACATCTCGATCATTGACTTGCTGTTTGGCAAATCCGTCTTGGTACACACCCAGAGCGGCCATAAGGGCTAGAGATCTCTGGTGAATTTTAGCTCGTCCATCAGCTACAACGCAGACTACGACTTTTTTCCAGGCATCTTTGCCCCAGGTTTTGGATCTGGTTCTGCTTGTTAGATGACGGATATTTGCAAAAACTCCCTGTAAGGTTCTGCCCAGTAGAATGTCATCTTCGTTGTAAATTGTGACACAGATAAATAGCTCCGTCTCTCGGGGCTGCTGGTAACAGGTCTGTCTTAGGGTGAAGTTATTTTGTACAAAATATGCAGGATCACATGTCGCAGCGGAATACCGCATGTGAGTAAATTCTCGTTCTTGTCGTGGTTCTTTGAGCTGGTCCAGCATTTTCTTAGAGACTGGACAATCCAGTACAAGGTTACCACGGTACAGTCGAACCTTTCTCATAGTCTTAGCTCTTCTTGGATGCATCCCCTCTCCAGGGGGAATCAATGGTTCATCTGGTTGTGTATATGGATTCTCGTCCTGTTCGTGATAGGATCCATGGCCGTCGTCATCGTCGTCGTCGTAATGGTTGTCGAATGCGCCGTGTCTATAGTGAGATGCAGTCAGGTCACTGTCGTCTTCTTCATCCTCATCCTCTTCTTCCCATGTGTTTAGTTGATAATGGTCTCCGGCAATAGGAAATGGCTGAAAGGTTTCAAACTCACTCCCCTCTACGTAACTTTCATCGTACGCATTACCACCCTGGCCATGGCCACCTGGTAGAATCCCACCACCACCGCCAAATCCAGTTGGACTCGAGTTTTGATGCTGGTATGACTGATTGTAAGGATGTAGGAGATATGCATTAGGTTCCTCAGTAGTTGGATAGTCGTGTGTTGGTATATGTTGGTCGAATTCGTGATTATTCTCGTCACCACCGTAGGGCAGTGGGTACTGAGTTGAGGTATGCCTATAGGGCTCATAGGGGCTTGTCCTTGTGAAGGCTGTAGTATGGTCATTGTTCGTTTGTGGCTCATTGTCGCCATGGTTACCCCAGTTCCCGTATAATTGAGGCTCTCTGTCTTGATCAAATTGTGGTGATGGAGATCTATATTGCTGTTGGTGAAACAGGGGTTGTGTAGGCTCTGGCGTTCCAACGGCGTTTGGAGTAGCAGCTCCAGCAGCTGAAGTTGTTGGAGGTCTAATGAATCCGGGCGTTTGAGCTCCTACAGGTCTATCGTACATGTATTCCTGCCTTTCATACGGATCATCGTCTGGTGGCCGTGGTCCTCGTGGTTGTTGTCTCACTGGAGCCGGCGAAGGAACTGCCCCAGCACCTACAAGCGCTGTGTTTGGAGTGGGAATTCTTGGTTCACCATCTGAGCTTGACGGATAGGGTCTATGATCTGGAATGTTACATGGTGTTAGTATGGGTAATTCTTGAGAGCGTTTAATGTGCCCTAGAGAAGTGTGAGGCTTATGTAGGGACTACTAAATAACCCCGAGTTACGTACTTGAATTGTGTCTATCATCCATTATGTCGCTCGTCGATTCGTTGAGAGAGAAACAAAAATAATGCGGATATAAGCGCTTTTATATGTGAGAAAGGCTTAGCCAGCGCGTAATATGAACTAAAACCGTTCTGTAAAGTGGCTTAAAGACGATGTGTGTAAAGAGTAGGAGAAAAATACACGCTCAGGGAAAAACATTTCGGGTGTGGTTGTGGATCAGGCTGCGTTAGGTAAGCGCAAGGCGTAGACTGTTAGTCAGCCGGTTGACAAGCGGCGCAGTTTTATTAAATCTGCTAAAAATAGGTGTTTTATGGGAGACTGCTAGAGGTTTGGCACTGGTGTTTCACAGACACTTTTTTTGTTTTAGTTTTTTAATAGCTATTTAGTCTTGCATGCGCATGTTACTAGAGTGTCGTAGATGGTTTTAAGGGATTCAGTAGCATTCAGTCGTCTCAGCTAGGAGTGTCCATCCCCTACGGCTACAGTGATGTCTTAAAGCCGACTCATTACTGTTCGAGACTCAAATATCTTATTCTTGAGCTAAATAGCACGGTTTATCGCCGACCACTCAACCCCTAAAGGAAGAGACGTGCTGGATGCGGTTGACAGCTTCTTCATACTCGTATCGACCGACGCATTGGCCAATTGAGTCTGACCAGATCAACTTCTGGTTAGGAGGGACATTTGACACGGCTTTAACATATTCCCAGTATTCAGGTAATACACCAGCGGCCTCCCAGGAAAGTATTCCAGTGACCTGACAGCTGTATTCGTGACTCTGGTTGAGCCTGGTGACATCGTTGTAGTCATAATCGTAGTTGCGGTTGCTCTGGTGATCACTTTTGTGCGGCTTTCGGACCACTAATATATTTTTAGGTATAAGGTTACCATGAGTAAAGGCTTTTGGATACGATTTTGGATCGATAAGCCACTGAGAGTATTGTATTTCGCTAGAACTAGCCTTGAAAGTGCAGTTGTGGTCTGTTGGACTATACACGTCTTCTTCTGTTAGCATAGGTTGCATTCCACGATAGTCTACCACACCTTCAGCATCAGAATTGCCAAACCGCTGGGCCACAGAATGGACAGCTGTACCATGCCTCATTCCATGTAGCAGTGGCCTCAGCTGAGATGCAATTGATTCATGGTCCTTTGTAGTGAGTGAACTCCATATACAGTCGAGTGGGGTGCCTGGTAACCTATGCATGACCAGGATATAAACCGAGCCTATTTGGGCGTAAAACTGGCATATTGGCGAGCAAATGTGTGGAATATATGCTTTTATTTCAGACAGAATGCTGAATTCATTTTTTATCGCTGCACTAGTGCCAACTTTGATCAAAAATGTATCAAGGCTATATTGACCAAGATGGCGACTTCCTAGGTCTAATATGAGCTGTTCCATTCTCCCCGAATGGATCACCTCGCTGTGCCTTAGCCAGTTTGTAACTTGAGCCTTAATTTGATTGTCATCATAGGATACGTTTGGATTATTTCCGATAGTTCTAGGATCGACGTAGTGCTCTATCAGAGTGCCTCCTTGTAGCTCTAGCATAATTCTCCGCAATCGGCTGCCAGCAGTATCTTGACTCATTGGTCTCGTCAAACAAGGTCCGATTCTTGCTCTCCGTGCCAAGTGGTTTTGGATGAGCGCTAGGCTGCGTGATCTCGTCTGATTCAAGATGGCTTTTCGTCTACTTTTATAATGATTTTCGTATTTGCGAAGCAATGACCCTAGGTTTGTGTCTTTATGAGCTTCAGCATTGTGTCGCAAAGTCTGTAATATATCTTGATTATACTTGCACAGGGACAATAGCCTATTGAAGGGCCTGCTAGGGTCATATAGTGATATGCTAGCTGATGGTAGATCGGCCATATTGTATCAATCCAAGCGCTTGAATTTAACTTTTTCTGCAAGCCAAAGAGAAGTGAGCAAGAACAGCTTAAGAAGCAAAAAGGTACGAGCTCTGTGTAACGGTATCTATTAACCATATATACGTGAATGGCGAATAGACTGATTATACAGTTTCGATGCCTTCGCACACGAACAACTTTGAGCAGGAAAAATGGAAATTGATAATGGAGAATAACTCGACGATATAAGGGATATATGTACAATATATTGGAGCTATACAAGACACAAATAAATACAGAAAATATGAATAAAAATAATAATAATTAATGACAGCGATGATGATGTTGGTGATGATGAAGATGAAAAGGAGGGTGATGATGAAGGTGAACATAACAAAACTTGGGGAGCACAGATGTAGACAGGGGGGGCCGCACATCAGCACTGAACTGGCCATAGTTCCAACTCTACTCCATGTCTCCAAATACGGAATCATGCTCAGGCGACGAGTCATTCGGTGGAGTCTCCAAAATATCATGATCTTCATGGACATTGTGTCTCAGATTCGACATTCTTCGAGACCGCTGCTGATATGGCGACGACAACATCTCATACTCATCTCGAATTGTCACCGAAGACGAGAGGGAACCAGACAAGTGGTGGTCTTGAGAATATAACGAGTCCGTTATTATAGGCGACTTGGCCATCAAGTGTCTAGATGCTAAGGATGAGAAAGACCCCGAGCGTAGGTGCGGTGACGACACAGATCCTCGCCGAGGCGAGTTGGAGATGGAGATGGAGCTCCGACGATTGTTGTTTACCGAGCCATTATGGGAACTATGATGGTTATGATGATGCTGCTGCTTCGAAATGGGCCGCGAGGAGGACACTGGAGGGGTATATGCCGATGCAAGAAGAGATGCTTGGTGGTTGCGCGTCGAATGGTTATCCTCAATGTCGTTCGATTGAAGGTGGTGTTTCTCGTCACTTTGGTGTGTTCTGTCTTCAGATTGATGATTTTTGTCCAAATTATGAGGATGAGACCTGCCATCTAGCTCAGCATCAGATTTTTCATCTGATTGGACAGTGGTAGTTGTACCCTTTTCACTATGAGTGTTAGGTTCATCTTTATCACCACCAGTTTCGTCTTCTTCGTTCATTCCTACCAAAATGGATGCTGCTTCAAGTAGCTGAACTTGCTGGTGCTTGGAGATCAGAAGCTTACTTGTAACATTCCATTCTGGAGTGTGTTCCCATAGATGCTTTGCTAGGGATGAGATGTGCTTATAACCTTTCCCGCAAGCCTGACATTTCAGTTCTTCCTTCAACCGTCCAGTCTCTCCTTCGCTGATCCTTCTGGCGACGAACTCCCTAGACAGAATGCTAGCTGCACTAGGCATGGACATCGAAGGTGGTGTTGGAGATGCACTATCAGATATTGAATTTGAACGGAATTGAGGAGGAGGTGGTGGTGGTGGTGGAATTGGAGGAGGATGGAAGAATGGGATTTCGGGCTGCTGATGCTGATTATGATGAGGATTTTGGTAATTCTGGTAGTGTTGGAAATGCTGATGGTTAGGAGCTGGACCATGAATCATGGGATTACTCCTGCTCAAAGGACTGCCTGATTCTTCCTGATACATGGTATTTTTCTATTCTTCCTTTTACAGATCTGAGAGATTTTTATTATAATGTTAGAGACTTGAAGTATGATGAGTTTATCCTTGGTCTATTTTAGTTCCTTGAATGCACAAGTTATAAATCTAAAAGACCTCCAAAATCAATCGTGAAATCAAATATTAAAACGTGAATGTTCGAAATGATGATGATGATAGCAGGCACAGACTGGATATGCAAAAAAAAAAAAAAAAAAAAAAAAAAAAAAAATTTCCGAGTCATCACGTGACGTTTAGCAAGCACAGAGCCTAAAAATTCCCACATCGCTTGCTTACAATCGAAACTTGTTGCAGCTTACAGTAAAATTATGTAATCACCGCGACACGTCGATATTTTTGTTTTTTTCTCTTATACTTTTTTTTTTGTTTTTGGTTAGTTAAAAAACAGAAATTCTACCTTTTTATTTACAAAAAGGACTAAGAAAGATACAAATAAACACGACAAAACTGCTAAAAAGAACCAAGGAAAAACATGGCAGAATCGAGACAAGAACTTATCAATTGGGTCAACGATGTACTTCTGTTAAACATCACAAAAGTTGAACAATGCGGGACTGGAGCCGTATTCTGTCAGCTCTTCGATTCCATCTATATGGACCTACCAATGTCCAAAGTACGGTTCGATGCCAGCACCGAGTACCAGTATCTAAATAACTTCAAAATTCTCCAATCGACATTTACAAAATACCAGCTTGATCGAGCTATCCCAGTAGAAAAGCTCGTGAAATGTCGATTCCAAGATAATCTGGAATTTCTACAATGGACGCGAAAACATTGGGATGCTTACTTCCCCGGCCACGAATACGACCCAGAGTCTCGAAGAAGAACGCCTGTGGGGGGCAAACTACTACCTCCAGGCTCTGCTCGTCAACCAGCATCATACGGTGGAGCAGGTGGCCGATCTGCATCCTCATCTATAACTGCTCCACGAACTACTACGAGGCCAACAGCAGCTCCAGCTGCTGCTCGTAGAACTCCAAGTGCGAGTCGTCCTCCCAGTGTTCAGAGAGGAGGAGCTTCAGGAGCACCTGCAGCTAGCAGTGCGGCCTTAAATGCAGCTAAAGAGAAAGTAAAAGAACTCACTGACGAGAACGAGCAGTTGGTCGGAGCTGTGGATTTGGTTGAATCAGAGCGAGACTTTTATTTCCAAAAGCTGCGGGACATTGAAGTACTTATTCAATCTGCTGCAGATCAGTTAGATGGTGACGGGACTAATAATGCTAATGGTGAAGAGCAAGAGAATGAGCTGGACGAAGGTATGGACAAGTTGGATTTGAACTCTAAGAATGCTCATTCACAATTGATTCGTGAGATCCAGACTATTTTGTATTCTACTACAGAGGGATTTGAGATCCCAACACAAGAATTTGAGACAGAGGAGACTTTTTAGTTGAAAAGCTTTAGCCTGAAACGTTAGTTATTTTTTTAAAATTTTTTTTTTTTTTTAATTTTTTTCAAGTAAAAGGTTCGCTTTTTGGCAGTAGTACGAAAGGTCGAAATTGAAGGGAGAAACCAAAAGAAAGATTGTAAAGGGAACTCTCAAAATTACATTAATGTTTCAGTGCTTTTTCATCTTTTTTTCGATTCTTTTATATAGAAAAAATCTCCATTACCAAATAATTATATATTACATCTAAGCAACGGTGGTAGCTGGAGCAGCATCAGCGGCCCAGTCGTCAGTAGCAGCCCAGTCAGCACCAGAACCTTCTGGAGCAGCTTCCCATTCTTCACCAGCGGCGACAGCTGGTTCATGCTGTGGAGCTTCTTCAACAGCTTCTTCTTCAGCAGCAGCTGGAGCTTCAACTTCTTCTGGATCTCGGTAGAAGTACAAATCTGGCATGACGGACCAAGCGGTTTGTCGGTCTGGCAAGACACCCTTAAGTCGCAAGACTTCTCGGGCCAACAACCACCAGATCAAACCGACAGAGTGTCGACCTCGGTTGTTACATGGGATGGCAACATCAACGTATTCGGTTGGGGAGTCAGAGTCACACAAGGCAATGACTGGGATGTTGACATATGAGGCTTCCTTGATAGCCTGGGCGTCGGTTCGTGGGTCAGTGACGACAATGAGTCGTGGTTCCTTGAAAGATCGGGTGATGTAATTGGTGAAACTACCTGGGGTGAATCGGCCAGCAATGGCGGTGGCACCAGTGTGGTTGGCGAACTTCAAGACGGCTCGTTGACCGTAAATTCGAGAAGAGACGGAAACTACGTCAGCGGCTTTTGGAACGGCGGCAATAATTCGAGCAGCAAGAACAATCTTTTCCCAAGTTTTGTTAATGTTGAAGACGTTAACACCGTCTTGTCGGGTTTTGTAAACGTATGGTTCATTGTGGACCTGGAAGTTCAAATGTTAGTACTAAAGATTTTTTTTTGGAGCTGCAATTTTTTTTATAATTTATGGATTATTCCAAAAACATACTTGAACATTCTTGGAACCGAGATGAGCATCGGCAGCCAAAAGGAGCTGAACGTCCTCTGGAGTGAGATCAAAAAGCTTGTCAGACATGTTGTGTGTGTGTCGTTATTAAAGAAAGAACCTGACAAAGATGTGTTTTTTGGTGGTGGTTGGAGATTGAAAATTGAGTGGGTGTAGATGGGGAGCTGGGTTGGCCCGGCGCATGGACGTTGGAAAATTTGCGGGAATATTTGAGAACGGTGCTGAAAAGGGAAATTCGCAGTCACGGGTTTGGGGTTCTTTTAAGTTGGGACTGGGCGTGTATGGTGCACTCCAGAAGGTGCGGCGAGAGCTCTCTCAAAGTTGGGAGCTGCGGCGGGTGCAAATACCGCATGCCTTGATAGAGTAGTAATCAATCGCCTAAAATGTAGCGCCATTGCATCGACGACTACTCATCGATTCAGTCACGTTGATCTAACGATCACAATATGTGGGCGTGTTACTGTTATTCTAATTGTGTAACACCAAACGTGCTTGAAGATTAATTGAAATGCCATTGGGAGCCTACTATTGTAGTAGTTTGGGTGCTGTTGGGTTACCAAACCCACCAGCATATAGAGAACAAGTACTACCAGTGGATATATAGCTGCAGATAAAAAATGATGGGGATTGTTCCATTTATATAGTTTTGAGGTACCACAGTATTAAGGTTGTTTTTGTAAGGGCTCTTCTGAGTGCGGCTCTCACCCTTAATCATTCTCAGCGTTTAATCAAATCACCGTGCTGCGAGCTACTTCGCAGTACTAAACATACGCTACTAGTAATATATCTCACTAGAATACCTTCGACAGGGGCACACTATCAGGATCACTAGGGATCTTGGGGTATGGGCAATCAGCCTCTCCCGCCACATGCGGCTGATTCTCTACGTATCAGGTGTTCGGAAAGCTTTGGGAGTCAGGATTTACGCTAATAACAGAAATACAAGTGTTCACCCAATTATATACTTGGGAATTATTCTTGATACAGTTCATAGCTCTGGAGAAGGCAGTGTAAGCCATAAGTGTAGTCGTAAAGCTTTGACCTGTCGACCTATGAAACTACTCTGTCCTGAATCCTGCGAACCACAAAGTGAAGTCCATGTAGTGAACATTACGATGCCAACGGCTTTAATTTCATGCCTGCTGGTTCCCTCTACTTGGATTCTTGTCCCCCTAAATGCTGATTCCTGTCTCATCTACCCACCACTTCATTAAAACTCCTGAACCCTTTTCTGTTGGAAATAGCCTCATAAGTATCATAGATAATGCCGATCAGGGTAGAAAAAACCTAATAATGTTTTCAAATTTCTCTGGGACTTGAGTCCCAAAAACCAGCCACTTTTTCTCTTAATTCCTTCTTAATTATACTAGGTGCATCTATTAAGTTCCATGTTTCACAAATGCGATTTAACTATGCTCAGCCAGCCACGGGGTTTATCTACTTTAAAAGCGTGGCTGGGCTGCACCGCAGGCTCACTCGCGAGCCGCACGACCGTCCCAAAACGGAAATCATCAACAAAATAAATACCGCCGACCAAAAATCAAAACAAAAGATCTGGTGCATTAGAATCAGGCCCAAGCTGGCAGAGTCGCAGGTTTGATTGCTTCTATCTGTTGAAGCCAGCATTTACCAGGCTAATGGATTTGCTAATGTATATATATATATATCTAGAGAAGTCACGATTTTTCTTCACACACGTACACCAAAAAACTCTCCAACGACAGATACACCTTTACAAGGCAAACACAATGTCTCATCACGCACATGAACATTATTAAGAAGATCCTAGTAAGCCAATCTAAAAACTGCGCAGCTCACTCTCCCAGGTTAGCGCAAAAATACACATGCATTGACAATCTCCGCCGCAAAAACAAACATTTTCCTCTTCTCTAGTCAAGTTCAATTTCCGAATAAAAGACAAGGACCAGCCATCTATTTTTTTTTTTTATCATTGATACCCCCTAAACCAGAAGAACACACTAAATTCGGCAAAAGAAAGCAATTATACAGAGATGGACAAAATTACACCACAGACTCCAATTCCTAAGATTGTATCCACAAGTCGACCACATTCAAACTCACTGGGAAATAGTCCTGCAGAACTAGATCGAAGTAGAAGTACTACTCCAAAACTTGAAATTGAAAGTATACCTATTCTGCCCCCTCCAGAAAGAAGAAAACACCGGAACCATCACCATCATCATCAATTACAGCATAATCGAAATCGGTCACTTCCAATTCTCAATCTGCATAATAATAATAACACCAAAAACAGAGGAGCCAGCCCGCCGCCGTCTTCGTCGTCAACAACGTCGCCAGCCCCCGAGGGCCCTCGCAGCTCGAACAGGGCTAGTAGTCCCCTGAGGAACTACCGCATAAATGGCTCTGTATACGATAACGCTACTGACCGTTTAAATAATGAACGCATTCAGCCAAATAGGGATAGTGCTGAAACCTTGCTGACATTTGAGGAGGAATCTCATATTAAATGCTCCCCCAATTCCTCCAAATCTTTCCCTCTCCTGATCTTTTCTCCATTATTATCGTATCTGAACTTTTTCTCTCTAAAAGAGTTTCCCATCTCTGTGATATACTGGGAAATCAGTTCAAAGAAGCGAATAATGGGTAAAATAACTATACCAGCAGTCATTGTACCATATATTTGGCCAACGTCGCCATCATCATTTTTCACGGGTGTACTTTGTGGGCTGTTTATTGCCTGGATTAGGCCCACTTTAGAGTACTATCTCGATATCTGGGCCCAATATGTAGCGACGTTAGCACGGTTCGTGATCATTTGGGGCTCCATTGCAGTGGTTTGCTGGGGCCTTATTAGAATTATCCAGAGCACCTCAGCTGCTACAATGAATATACCATCGGTAGGCAAGTCGTCGTCGACATCGAACCCGGTAGGACTGGTGGAACGACCAGTTTCGCCCATTTCAGACAATGCATCTATTTACACTACCAGCTCATATTCGAGCGATGATTCTGGCAGCGAACGAAGCTATGGCACTTACAGCTCATCGCCAATCGGTAACAACTACCGATTGTCGACACCAAAATCAGCCGCTCGAGACTATGCATCTTCAATCTCACCATCATCTTCAGCATCGAATAGTAAGATCAAGTCAAAGGAGAAAGACATGTCTTCGTATGCATATCGACCGTATCCATCTCGCCCCACTTTGTCTCAGACTCAGAGTGAAGAGCTAAGCCGGTTAAAACTGGATGAGCATTTGTCGGTTCTTGAGAAGCCTGTAGGGCAGTCAGCGTTTAGATTGCATCGTAAGTAGGGGAATTAAAAGACTAGACGCACGTAACTAGTAGGGAATGGGGGATATTAGATGCTCGTAACCAGTAGAAGACCGAGAGTAGCACTACCAGGCCAAGCATATCTCTATTATGGTAAGCATACCCCTATTAGGACTAAAGCATACATAACCAATTTTTTTTTCTATCAGTTAACAACATTCAAAAAGTATTAGTCAACCTTGGTAGAAGTCTTAGTAATATACTGCCGCCGCATACATTGACACAAAACCGTAACAGCTATTCTAACAAGGATAATACACCTCAGACAGGATTGAATTTTGAACATTAGTTTTGTTTCTAAACAATTCACGCTTTTTGCACTGTTTTATTATTTATATAAACAAATATTCATTACACATTCAAGAGAGAATAAAAACACAAAAATCCTCCCCAAAACTCTTCTTCACTTTTTTAAAAAACTTCACCCTGGTTGGAAGAAATTTCAAAAACAACTTGCTTACCAGTCAACTTGTTGTAGACAGATTGGAAAGATTCCAACTTGTAATCGATGTTAGTAGCATCCTTAGAGTCCAACAAGACCTTTTGGACCTTGGCACCACCAACATGGTGTCGGACTCGCTTGCCAACAATTTCAGTTGGGAAAACCAAGTCTTCCAATAGTCGGTCGTGGACAGCAGTCAAAGTTCGAGATCGTGGTCGCTTTTGGGTTTGTCTAGATCGTCGACCTGGCTTTGGCAAAATTCGTCGGTCAGCCAAGAAGATAACGTGTCGGTCAGAGAACTTCTTCTCCAACTCTCGGGTGAGTCGTTGCTGAATCTTGTGAACAGATTGGAGAGATGGAACTGGGATCATGATGACAACAGCCTTCTTACCACCAGCGACTTCGATTTCCTTGGAAGCCTTGAATTGGATTGGTCGAAGAGCAGCCTTCAAGTCGGTGCTGGCCTCGAGGTCAATGAAGGCTTGAGCGACTTGCAAGTCGAGTTCAGATGGATCACTGTTGAGGATCTTGTTGGAAGCAGACATTCTGTTTATATATATGTGATGCTGACTGAATGAAAGATGGTGATAGATGGAGTAGTATAAACCAGGAGCTTTTTTTGGGAGTCGCTTTGAGTGGGTTGGGAGTTGGTGAACGAAAGGAAAATGGGTGAGAAGCGGTATGTGGTTTACGCGGGGCCGCCTAGTGATTATGTGTGGGTGTGGCATCGGAGGAAGGAATTTTGAGTGGTGAAAATTTTGTGACTGTCATTTCTAGTTCTGGTTAGGTTAGGGGTATAATCACGTGTCTAATATACCACGTGATCTATTATTTTTTCAGAAACAGGCTCAATCACGTGATCCATGGTTTCTAGTTTCTGGGAACCAGCGATAAGAGCATATAGCATCTAGTGGAGAACATAAAGAGTAGTACTGTTGCGCTGGCAGCAATGAGTTTTACAGTATTTGTGCGATGAGAAAGATAGGTTTAATTCTAGATTCACATTAGGCTGTGTTTAATTGACAATAATTTTTGTACTAAAGCTCATAGTTTAATGGAAAGCGCTAGAATTAACGCCAAGTAGTGTTGATCAAGTGTATTAAATCAGGATACCGTGCGTGATGAAAATCAATGAGCCAAATGCACATTGTGGCAACCAGCAGACGCTCCAATCTTGAAAGGTTGAAACATAAGAGATCACCAAAGAAGTCGCCACTAACGACCATTAGGTGTCTATGCGAATATAAACAAAGAGATACAGTAATACATTAGCTATATTTCCAAAACTAAATATCAAATATTCCAAATCTAAAGCATGGAACATCCAAACAAGAAGGATGCACCAAGCATAACTGCTGGAACAACAACCATGGATGAAAATACTTGTGGAACAGCCACAGCGTTGGCAGCACCAGAACTAGTAGCGCCAGAAGAACCAGAGGAAGAACCAGAGCTAGAGGAACCAGAAGAAGTGTCGGCTTCGGACTTGGAAGATCCTCCACCAGCATCTGGAGAGTCATCGGCACCATTTTGAGTCCATGGAGCACCAGTACCCAATGGCTTACCAGCACCAGATTCAATGTACTTCTTGGCATCGGATGGCATAGTTGGAACCTTGTTATCCTTGACTTCCCAGAGATTCTCTTCATATTTTGGACAAGTAGATGCATCGCTGGAATCCTTAGCACCATTGGAACCCTTTGGATCTTTAACATTAGCGAATTGCTTCTTGAGAGTATCAAAGTCGTCCAACTTGGTAACCTTATCACCGTCTAGCTTGACCAAACCGTATTTGGAACCTTCTTCAGTGTATTCATAAACCAAACCACCAGAGAAGACACCCATCTTATCAGAGTAAATGGTTTCAATTTCAGTGAACTTTCGTGGGGTTACTTCGTTACAACCAAATTCAGACAAAAAGATTGGGATACCGTAGTCCTTGTATTGGTTAACTTTGGATTGGTAACCAGACTTTTCGAAACTGGAGTCGCCGCACCACGAGTAGTCATTCATACCAAACATGTCAACTCGGGAATCAGCGTCATCACCACAGTTGAGGTATTGCATTTGTTCCCATCGGTTATCAGAAACATCAGCGGCAGAGTAACCGACTGGGATTTTTCGCTTGGCTTGGCTCTTGATGTAGGCCTTCATGTCACGAGCGACAGCCTTGATATATGGAGCAGTTGCAGTGGTGTTAGGAGAGTTGATAACTTCGTTGGCAGCAAAGAAACCCAAGACGTTATCGTAATCCTTGAAGGTGTCAATGGTAGCAAACACGGTTTGCAAGAATGCAGCGTTATAGGAAGGCTTTGGATCGGCTCGGTTGATAGAGTTCTTTGGTGTAGAGGTGTCAACAATGACGTAAATTCCGGCATCGTCAAGCATTTTCATACAGTCGTCGTGGTCTTGATCGTTGAAGACGGTGTATACACGGATGGTGTTGATGCCGAGTTCTTTGAAGTATTCGACATCTCGCTTACATCCGTCTTTGTCGGCCAATGGGTCAGACAATTTGGAAGATCCACCTGGTTGGTAGTCTACACCACGAATGTAGAATCGGTCACTAGAACCTTTTTTGTAGAAAGCAGAGCCTTTAACCTCGATTGGGTCTACGGCTACGGCTAGAGTAGCAGCCATGGCGGCGATGGCAGTAGTTGCAAATTTCATGTTGTTCCTTGGGGTATTTTTTATCTACGTACTAAAAAAAAAAAAAA
>JAJLUM010000126.1:0-36243 GCA_030564265.1 Blastobotrys attinorum
AAAAAAAAAAAAAAATTGAAAAGAGCCAGACTAGGAATCTTTGTTCTTTTTTTTTTACTGGAAGAAAAATGTTGACTAGATCAATTTGTCGTCCATTGACTAATGCCAACCGGGCATTATCGTCTTCCATGGCTCTATCAGTTTCCCGAACTTTCGCAACTAGCCCAGTTCGATTTCAACAAAAGCCTAAAGACATTGAACCAAAACTAAAGCAAGAGGAACCATACAAAAAGGCAATCCCTCCGTTCCAACCTCCAGTAACCCCAAAGCGTAAGGGTGGCTTCTGGAGAACTACCTGGAGAATATTTTACTTGTCCGCTCTTGCCGGTGTATCCTACGGTGCGTATTCCATCTATAGCATTACCCACCCAAGATCTCAGCAGTTGCCTCAAGATCCATCCAAAAAGACCCTAGTAATCCTAGGATCCGGATGGGGTAGCGTCTCTCTGCTAAAAAAAATCGACACCTCGAATTATAACGTCGTCGTTGTCTCGCCACGAAACTTTTTCTTGTTCACCCCATTGCTTCCATCCTGTACAACCGGCACTGTGGAGCATCGGTCTATCATGGAACCAATCAGAGGTATTATCCGAAACAAGGAAAGTGATGTAACTTACTATGAAGCTCGTGCCACAAAGATTGACCATGAGCGACGAGTAGTCACTATTCAAGAAGCAGTTACCGATGATGAAAATAACGATATTAAGGAAATTCCATTCGACTACCTGGTAGTCGGAGTTGGTGCTCAAAACTCTACTTTTGGTATCCCAGGTGTCCAAGACCACGCCTGTTTCTTGAAGGAAATTCCAGACGCACAAAAGATTCGAAAGAAGGTCATGGACTGTATCGAGGCCGCATCTTTTAAGAACATGGATGATGAAGATCGAAAGCGATTGTTGCACACCGTCGTTGTCGGTGGTGGACCAACTGGTGTTGAATTTGCTGCAGAGTTGCAAGACTTTTTCGAAGAAGACTTGAAGAAATGGGTACCAGATATTGCCAAGGACTTCAAGGTCACTTTGGTTGAGGCATTGCCAAATGTTTTGCCATCTTTCTCGAAGCAATTGATCGATTATACTGAAAGAACTATGAAGGACGAGAAAATTAGCATTTTGACCAAGACCATGGTCAAAAAGGTCACTGAAGATGTAATTATCGCTGAGGCTACCAAGCCAGATGGATCCAAGGAAATTGTGGAGATGCCATATGGTCTTCTGGTGTGGGCCACCGGTAACGCTGTACGAAACATTACTCGTGACTTGATGTCTAAGATTCCAGCTCAAAAGAACTCCAGACGAGGTCTGTTGGTCAATGAATACTTGGTTGTTGAAGGAACAGAGGGGATCTGGGCTGTTGGTGACTGCACTGCTACCAAATATGCGCCAACTGCTCAAGTTGCCTCTCAACAGGGATCTTACATTGGAGGTTTGTTTAATCAATTGGCTCGAGCTGATGATATTTCCAAGGAAATCTCAACTTTGGAAGAGCAATACACAACTGCGGCAGAGGCCCAGGATGAATCCAAGCAACACAAGTTGAATGCTGACATTGAATCCAAGAAGCGACGATTGAAGCGAGCCAAGTCTTTGTTGCCATTTGAATACTCTCATCAGGGATCATTGGCTTATATTGGGTCGGATCGAGCTGTTGCTGATTTGGCTGTGTGGGGAGAGGGTAACTTTGCCACTGGTGGTAGTCTAACTTACATTTTCTGGCGATCTGCTTATATCAGTATGTGTTTCTCTGTTCGAAATAAGGTACTTGTAGCCCTTGATTGGATGAAGGTTAAGGTCTTTGGACGGGATGTTTCACGAGAATAAGCGAGCTGGAGTGTGTAGGAGAGAGAAAGAGGGGAAAGGTATAAGTTATAATGGGATTAGTAGCCTGATCAAACTATATATGTGTATGTGTATCTAATAGAACTGAAATGATTTTTTTCTATTTTTTTTTTTTTTTTTTTTTTTTTTTTTTTTTTTTTTTTTTTTTTTTTTTTTTTTTTTTTTTTTTTTTAGTCTCTTGTGGATTAACACCCTGGTGCACCCTTTATGTACGACGATAGTAAGGACTTTTGTATATCAGGCAACAGTAAGCGCATTTACTGTGGCACAGGGCAATACCTAGATAGCTACAACGCGTTGAACGTTTCGGGAGAATTGCTGTCCAAAAGCGGTAGTAACTCGATCCCAGTGCGGATGTTTAAAACCCCGAAATGGATATTTAAATATGTTTGAAGCGGGCATTTAGTTGCTAAAAGAGTCGCCTTGATCCCAATTTAGGGACATAATTCTCAGATTCAATACTTTTAAGACCACCCTTTAAAGCATTTAAAAGGATTATGTAGGGTTAATCGCAGTAGCTATGTACGGATATATACGCATCTAATGACTTTTTTTTCCTCATTTAAATGCATTTAGTACCACGCTCAATAATGCTCTCCTCATGAGCGGTACCGTTAAGCTGGCTCGCGATGACCGGTGATCCTTCATGTAGGTTTGTATCATCATGTACATCCTGGGCCTATGAGCATTGAGTAACATGTGTTCAAGCAGCACATATTGACCCTGAAGCATTGTTCGTTCGGCGCTTTTGCATCTGGCCATATCTTAAGCGAGAGCCATTGAAACAGCCTAGTCATTATATGAAATATATTCAATTCATTACGTGGGAATTACCCCCTTATTTTCTTGATAAATAAAAACATCTCAATTTTTTCTTAACAATAAATTACACCACTTTCTCACAAATAAGCCTTATATTATACGTTTCTAATCGCGACTTTCAATATATTTATTTAGCTTTCACACCAGAACTCCTACCTGTTATTCTCGTTCTAAACACACGCCATAAATTCTCTCCGATCGACGGAAGTTAACTCAATTTCTCACAAGTTAGCAGCATTCCCGAGTTCCCAGGCAGCTCACGCCGTTCATTTCGGGGTCTCTTTGCCAGTTTTTTTTTACCTCTCAAAAAAAAAAAAAAGAATAAAAATAAAAACACACACTTAACTCACATCAACACGAAGAATCCTTATACACTCATTGTTTTTTTTCTATAACGATCCCTCACATTCCTTATAATTACTAAATAACATGTCATATCCTGTTGAACAGCAACAAGGATACCCACGTGGACCTCCACCTGGACAGCAAAGGGCGGTGCCTTATAATGGATACGCACCTGGCCCTCCTCCTCCATCTCAACCTCAACATCCACCAAATCCACAGCATTCTCAATATCATCCCCAAAATGGCCAGAATCCTCAACAACAGGCTCCACCACCACGCAGTTACCCCAGACAGCAAATGAGCCCTCCTCCACAGCCGAATGGCTCAGGATATGGACCTCCACCTCCACAACAACGTGTTCCTCCTCCCCAAAATCATCATCACCAAGGCCAACCAGGTGGACCTCCCCCTTCAAGACAGCCCCAACCAGGTCAGAGGCCACCACCTCAGCAAGCATCTTATTCTTCTCAGCACTACCAATCAGCTAACGGTGGACCTCCACCACCTGGTCAGGGCCCTCCTCACTCATCTAGACAACAGCAGCAGCAGAATTTTCCTCCTCCTATGGCCCCAGGAATGTTTCCTCAGAGACCATATAGTCCGCACCAGCGGCCTGCCTCTCCTGCTGGCATGACCAGAGGTCCTCCACAACAGCAAAAACCGGCACCTCAATACCCACAGGGAATGCCTTCTACGGGTCAAAGACCGCCTCCTCCACCAAACCAATATAACCAACCTCCTCCACATAATGGTCCACAAGGTCCTCCGGCTCCCCAAGCACCGCAACCACAGCGTCCACCAAGACGGCCCTATGAAGCTTCAGGCTACTCCAACTCTCAGCCTAATTTAACTAGCGGTATGCAACAAATGAGTCTGGGCGATCCTCCTCCACCTCATCATCCTCACCACAACCAGAATACTCCTCCTCCACATCAACATCCTCCTCAACACCAACCTCCCCCACCGAGATCCCACAGTGCAAGTTCCCCCAGATTGCAAAACCCAGGACCTACAGTGGTACCATATGCCCAATCGAGATCTGCGTCTCCACAGTTACCTACCAATCCCCCTATGGGCCAGGCACCTCCCGACAGCTATTTTGATCAGCACCAGCACCAACAGGAGCAGTATGACCCAACC
This sequence comes from Blastobotrys attinorum, assembly GCA_030564265.1. Classification (NCBI taxonomy): domain Eukaryota; kingdom Fungi; phylum Ascomycota; class Dipodascomycetes; order Dipodascales; family Trichomonascaceae; genus Blastobotrys; species Blastobotrys attinorum. Next base: position 4,146 of record JAJLUM010000126.1, read on the forward strand.
AGTCCAACCACTGCTATCACGGGGGAAAATAATGAAACCTTTTCCTACAGTATGAGTCAGTCACAACAGGGTCCTCCCAAGATTTCGACAAATAAGATTCCTCCTGAATCCACTGTTGGGAATTCGACGATTTCTCCACTGGCTCAGGAGTATAGACGAGATATGATCTCGCCACCTCTGCAGTCGGCTTCTCCAACGAGTCCACCGCCGAATCAACAGGCATCACCGCCAACGGCCAGGAGTAGCAAGAGTGATGACCTTGTGAATATGTACCTGGATAACGAAATCAGGGAGTACGAACGTGCCGGAAGCGTAGGCAGTGGAGGCAGTGCGCACAATGCCAACAACGGTATGGCTGGAAATGGCTACCAACAATATGCTGAGCCTATGCATCCCTATTCCCAATCTCACTCTTCGGAGAGTTTACCGCCTTTAAATACTGCTGGTCAGAACGCGTATCAATCTAAAGTACAGCCATTAAGGAAAATGTCGCAACAATCGGAAGTGTCTCGAGGTTCTCAGAACTCTGGGGGTTCTGATAATGGGTACACTCACCAGCCGCCTCCATTATCTGCGTCCTCGACTTCGTCTCACCACGCTCAGTCGTATGGTAGCCAGCCGCACCAACCCAATGCGTACCAGATGCCGCCGCAGTCTAATAATTACCAGCCGCAGCAGCCGCAGCAACAACAACATCAACATCACCAACAGCAACAGCAACAATATCAGCCGCCTGCTGGACCCTCATTCCAACAGCCTCCTCCCCCTAGAAACCACCCGCAGTATGGTCAAAACCAACAACAGCATCCTCCACCACAGCGACAAATGCAGCAGCAGCACCCTAACGAAGCCTCTCAGCCACACCAACAGCCTCCACCTCCCCGTCGACAGTACAACTCCAACACCACCGAAAAACCAGCCACTAACGACACACCCAAAAACAAGGAAATCACCATTGAAGACTTTGAGGCGTGTCGATCACAAGCTCGAAACCGATCCCATGACCCAAAAGCTCAACTGGACCTGGCCAAGAAACTTACCGAAGCAAGTACTGCTCTGGCAATGAAGTACTCTGATCCAAACACTCCTGCGCGAACAGATCATGTTGATTCTAAAACTGAACGCAAAAATAGAGAGGCCTGGTTGACTCAGGCCTACAAAATCACCAAAAAGCTGTCAAACTCTCAGTACCCAGACGCCATGTTCTTCATGGCTTCAAACTATAGCAGTGGTGGAACGGGTCTGGAAGTAGATTACGACAAGGCCTATGAGCTGTATAACAAAGCAGCTAAGCTTGAACATCCAGAAGCCGCATATCGTGTGGCGGTCTGTAATGAAATTGGTGCTGGGACCAAAAAGGATACTCAAAAAGCATTGGTGTGGTATAAAAAGGCTGCAAATATGGGAGATGTGTCTGCCATGTATAAATTAGGAATGATATCCTTGAATGGTTTGCTTGGTCAGTCCAAAAGCTTTGCAGAAGCGGTTACTTGGTTCCAAAGAGCCGCTGACAAAGCCGATAGCGACACTCCTCATGCTGTGCATGAGCTAGGTCTATTGTATGAAAGGGTTGATAATCTAGATATGAGTGCAGTTAACGAGTACGGAACAGCTACAGTTATACAAAGAGATGACAGAAAAGCATTTGACTTGTTTTTGAAGGCTGCCAAGCTTGGATATCCGCCATCTCAATTCAGACTGGGCTGCTGCTATGAATACGGAACTTTGGGCTGCAGTATTGATCCTAAACGAAGTATTGCATGGTATAGTCGAGCTGCAGAAAAGGGAGAACCAGAGAGTGAATTGGCCCTCAGTGGTTGGTACTTGACTGGATCAGATGGCATTCTACAACAGTCTGACACTGAGGCATACTTATGGGCCAGAAAGGCAGCTGAGAAGGGTCTGGCTAAAGCAGAATATGCCCTGGGATATTTCACTGAAGTTGGGATTGGTGTACGAGCTAGTCCTGAAGAAGCAAGGAAGTGGTATTATAAGGCGGCTGCACAGAAGCATCCGAAGGCATTGGCTCGGTTGCAAGAACTACGACAAGAGAGGTAGATAGTCTCCCAAAAGTGCTATTATTTATGATGATGACATGACTATTGATATATACATATATATGAAAAAAAAAATAAATAAATAAATAAATAAATAAAAAAGAAAGAAAGAAAAGAAAAATAAATAAACAAAAAGTAAAACAAAAAAGCTCAAAAGAAATAAGTTTTTATATTGAACTAGTGCGCTGGTTTAGTGACCATATTAGTTTGTATCTCGAACTTGGCAAGGACCAGCCTTATTTGACTTGCGCTCCAGGTAACCCTTAACTAGAATCAGATAATCTCCTAGACCGAATGCGCGCGCAACCTCCCAACCATAAGACACACTTAGTTGGCAAATTCAAAATTTTCGCGTTTCCCTCTTCTCTTTTTCCACATCACCAACAAAGAACTAGGATTAAAATACTAAAAAATGTCTAACGAAGGCGAAGAAGAATTGCTCGATTACTCCGATACCGAGGAAGTCGCCCCAACCACTACAACTCAAGCCTCCTCCGCTAAGGAAGAAGCTGCTCCTGCTGCTGGTAACAAAGAGAATGGCGACAAGAAGGGTTCATACGTTGGTATCCATTCTACCGGTTTCAAAGACTTTTTGTTGAAGCCAGAGCTTTCTCGTGCCATCACTGATTGCGGTTTCGAGCATCCATCAGAGGGTTAGTTACCAAAGAATTCCCCCCAAAGAAAAGCCTTTTGCTGTTATTTCGTTCATTTCGCGAGTGGATGTTTGTCGATTGACAAATTTTTTTTTTTTCTGTTGCTATCGATTCAGTATTATTTGTGAACCTTTTTATTTTTTACAAAAGTGAATGATACCCTCTTTTTGGTTCTTATGATAACTATGGTATTGTCATTTTATGTGATATTTCGATCATTTCGGCCAATTGATTCCAGACATTACGTCTTTAAAGTTGTCCAATCATCTTTTTTTTTCAAAAAAAAAAATTTAAAGAAGAGAGAGATTGACAAATGATACGGTTTCGTGAAGAAAAAAAAAATTAATAATTACTGCCCCTTTTTCCTATTACCTCGTTGTCAATTGAAGATATTTTAACTTTGACGAAATGAACAAATACAGACAAAAGCATCAACCAACATGATTAAACTAACAATCGAAAAAACCAATTATACAAATAGTTCAACAAGTTTGTATCCCACAATCAATTCTAGGTACAGATGTGCTCTGTCAAGCAAAATCCGGTTTGGGTAAAACGGCAGTTTTCGTACTGGCAACTCTTCAGCAAATCGACCCAGTTCCAGGTGAAGTTTCTGTAGTTGTTTTGTGCCATACTAGAGAACTTGCTTACCAAATCAAAAACGAATATGCTCGATTCTCAAAGTACTTGCCAGACGTTCGAACTTCAGTGTTTTACGGTGGTACCCCAATTCAAAAAGATATTGAATTGATCAAAAACAAGGATACTGCCCCACACGTCGTAGTAGCCACTCCAGGTCGATTGAATGCTCTCGTTCGAGACAAGTATTTGCGATTGAACAATGTCAAGACTTTTGTCATTGACGAATGTGACAAGGTTTTGGAAGCAGTCGATATGCGACGTGATGTTCAAGAAATCTTCCGAGCTACTCCACATCAAAAACAAGTTATGATGTTTTCGGCCACCTTAAGTCAAGACATTCGACCAATTTGTAAGAAGTTCATGCAAAACCCATTGGAAATTTATGTCGATGACGAAACCAAATTGACTTTACACGGTTTGCAACAGTACTACGTCAAATTGGATGAAAAGGAGAAGAACCGAAAGTTGAATGACTTGCTAGATAGTCTGGAGTTCAACCAAGTTATCATCTTTGTCAAGAGCACTAACCGAGCCAACGAGTTGTCTAGACTATTGAATGAATGTAACTTCCCATCTATTGCAGTTCACTCTGGTATTCCACAAGAAGAACGAATTGCTCGTTACAAGTCATTCAAGGAATTCAACAAACGAATCTGTGTCTCAACTGATGTGTTTGGTCGAGGTATCGATATTGAACGAATCAATTTGGCTGTCAACTATGATATGCCTCCAGAAGCTGACCAATACTTGCACCGAGTTGGTCGAGCTGGTCGATTCGGTACCAAGGGTTTGGCTATTTCTTTTGTATCTACCGAAGATGATTCTAGTGTGTTGGAGAAGATTCAAGAACGGTTTGAAGTCAATATTGCTCCATTCCCTGAAGAAGGTATCGATCCATCCACCTATATGAACACTTAGGATTAAAGAATAGAAGAAAAAAAAAAGAAATGAATTAATTCTCTGTGAATCGGGGTACCAAGTTTTTCATATTCTACTGTTATTTGTCTTGATTCTATGTAATTTATATATCAAAATAAAATTCTGATAATTTATTATACAAGCTTAGTACTTTTTATGTCAACCATAGTTGACTACTATTCATACCGCTCAGTATTCTTTGTCAAGCTGATGGTCTCGATGGTCGGACCTCCGACGTATATTTATAATTGGGCGTCTTGTGATTGGTCCAGAATGGCGCCTGGCAGCCGGCCATTGAGGTCTGGGCTGCCATGCCGAAGAACTCAAAGCGACTCAGAAAATTTTGGGAGCTTTAACCACAGACTTCATATATATTCGGACTCTTTATCCTAATACGGCCAAATCAGACCCTTTGAAGGAAATAAGAAGAAGAAAGAAAAGAAGCTTTACTGTACTAACAACTCATCGTGAATTGGTTCAGTAGTCTCTAGGAAAAAAAAAAAAAAAAAAGTACAAAACCAGTAATCAACCCATTACCAAGGATGGAATCCATTGTGCGACAAGCTAAAGCTGTTTGTCCATTTGTCAAGTCAGCTAGTCCTGCTTCGTTGAGACGAAATGCGGGCTCTTTGAAATCCATGGCAAGTCAGTGTCCAGTCATGCACCATGCCATGGCTGCTGAGGAGCAGAAGCGAAGCTATTCAACTCCAAGTAAGCCAGTTCAGGATAATTTCAATCTAGAGCACCGTCAAGAACCACCAACCTTCACCAACAAGGCGGTATTGCGAGATGTCCATGCAAAGGAACAAAAATTCGTCCAACAACCGCAACAAGAGGGGCTGAAGAATCAAGTGCCATTCAACTACGAGCAGACCTACAAGCGAGAGTTGGATAAGAAGCGACAAGATAAGTCATATCGGTTTTTCAATAACATCAACCGATTGGCGACTGAATTTCCTCGTGCGCATTTGAGTCAGGAGCAGGAAAAAGTTACCGTGTGGTGCTCTAATGACTACCTCGGTATGGGCAGTAACAAAAAGGTTGTCAATGCTATCCACGAAACCTTGGACAAGTACGGTGCTGGAGCTGGAGGGACCCGTAACATTGCAGGACATAATAAGCACGCTGTGGAGTTAGAGGAAACTTGTGCAAGACTGCACAAAAAGGATGCTGCATTGGTTTTTTCGTCTTGTTTTGTTGCCAATGATGCTGCCTTGACTTTATTGGGACAACGGTTGCCCGGCTTGGTCTATTTCTCTGATGAATCCAATCATGCCTCCATGATCCAAGGTATTCGACATTCTGGTGCCAAAAAAGTTATCTTCAAGCATAACGATTTGGCTGATTTGGAAGCCAAGCTGGCTTCCTACCCCCTGTCTACCCCCAAAGTTATTGCGTTTGAATCTGTTTACTCCATGTGTGGCTCTATTGGGCCAATTGAACAAATATGTGATTTGGCCGAAAAATATGGTGCCCTAACTTTCCTCGATGAAGTACATGCTGTTGGAATGTATGGACCACATGGTGCCGGGGTCGCGGAACACTTGGACTTCGAAAATCATGCCGCAGCCTCTGCTACAGGCAGTTCAAAGGGTGGTTTCAGATCTGTTATGGACCGAGTGGATATCATCACTGCAACTTTGGGTAAAGCTTATGGATGTGTTGGTGGATATGTAGCTGGATCCAGTCAATTCATTGATTGGATTCGGTCTTATGCTCCAGGGTTTATCTTTACCACTTCCCTACCACCTAGTGTCATGCAGGGTGCCAAAACTGCTATCGAACACTTGCAAACTACCAATGAATTGAGACATGGACAACAGAAGAACACTGCGTACGTGAAGCGTGAACTGGCTAAACGAGGGATTCCTGTGGTACCAAACCCAAGCCACATTGTTCCTGTTCTTGTTGGAGATGCTGAAAAGGCCAAAGAAGCCTCTGATTTGTTATTGAACAAGCACAATATTTACGTTCAGGCCATCAACTACCCAACTGTGCCAATTGGTCATGAGCGATTGCGAATCACTCCAACCCCGGGGCACACCAAAGAGCTGTGTGATGAATTGATCAACTCTTTAGTGTCAGTGTTTGACGAGATGAAGTTGAATAGGGTAGATGATTGGAAACAAGCTGGCGGGTTGTGTGGTGTTGGGGTTGCTGATGCGCCAAAAGTGGAGCCTATTTGGACTGAAAGCCAGCTAGCTTTTGAACCAAAGCGACAAGAGTTGTAACTCCATGGCTGAATTCACTGACCATCAACTCAGAATTCAGACTCGACTAATTGTCTCGAGAATATACTTGCCAGTTGCTTTTACGTCATTTTCTTTTTCTCTTCTCTCGATATACTTATACTTTTATTAACAGAACTAGATATAAATTAGTTTTTTTCATTTTTTGTTGTTTTTACTTTCTTATTATAAATGAAAGAAAAATTAACATAATATATATGCCTTTAAAACCAGATATCTATTCTTGGAAAGCTCCGCCGCATGCGGCTAGTCACCCAAATGAGAAAGAGGAAAGAGCTGAAGATGTTCTATAAATTATTATCATACATACAGAAAAGACGTATATATATATATAAGCAGCATGTACAGAAAACCCGCTTACAAAAAGAAGGTCTATAATAAATATCGAGTTAGTACTAGGATCCCAAAACAGGAAGATGTTACCTCAGGAAGCCGAATTCATTTGATGCAATTGATCCTTCAGAGCCTCTAGTCTTTGAGAATAAAAGAAATTGACTGCAGGATCATTGTTATGTTGTTGTTCGAATTCCATAAGCCCTTCCAAATACTGAGCTGCTTCCTTGACGGAGATGATCCGTTTAGAGTTCTGTTTACTGGGTTGTTTGTGCACTTTAGACTCGCTATTAATGGGCTTGAATCTACTTGAGTGCAGTTTTGTTTTCACTTGAGCCTTTGGAGGCGTCAGTCCAGAGCTAGACGGCCCATTGTCGTTGTGATCTGTGCCGTTAGGGTCGTCTTTGGTGTTAGTAGAATTATTGAGAGGAGATGGTGATGATGCAGAAGTTTTCGACAGAGATTTATGTTTCGACTTGGAATTCGAGCTCAAATTTGAAGCTTTCGGGTTTTCTTTTGGTTTCGACGATGCTTTTGAATTAGAATCCAACTCTCCTTTCGAGAGTGAATTATCTTTTTTCGACACTGGCTTTGATGAAGATGACGGTCGTGATATTTCGGGTTTTAATGTTTTAGAAGAAGCTTTAGTCGTTTTTGGCATGTCTTGTTTCTCCTGCTGCGTTTCTTTCTTTGGCCCAGCTTTCTTTCGGTCTGGTGCCTCCGGCACAGATTTCCAGAGCTCAATATCATTTCGTTTAAGGAAATCTCTTAACCAGACCCTATTCAAATCTCTACTGGGGTTTGGTTTATCCTTGTATACGGTTGACCACAGTTTCTTTGCCTGAGGAAGATATTGGTCTACTGTCTTCGTCCCCCCATCCTCATTACCACTAACATGCCATTCTAAAATCTTTGATTCCAATTCTGGGAACTGTTTTATCTTCTTTGGAGGCTTTGTGGCATTGGACATTTTATCACTAGTCGCGTCTGTTTTCTGTTCTGCGGTCTCATTGGGGCTGATATTGGTATTACTACTATTACCAGTGCCAGAGTTGTGATTAGAGCTGTCATCGTTGTTGCCGTCTTCGTCTTCGGGGTCGCCGCCTTCGCCCTCCGGAAAAGAGACCACAGTTCCATTGTGGCTACTTTTACCCTTAGTGGTGTGGAACCTCTCCGGAATTTCTTTACCGTCATCTAAATGAAGATACTTATCGCTCAATATCCTGCTTACGACTGGCTGGGAAACTTCACGGTTGTATTTACGTTGGAACCACATTCGGACCTCACTCTGCGACACGGTGTGGCCCGAGAAATAGTAGTAATTTCGGATGACCTTCCTTTCGTCATTGCTGAATGAATTTCGGACTTTTTCCTTCTCTGAAGACTGTGATTGAGGTGAATTGTTCGTTTTACTGTTAGCTTCTGGAGTTGTTGACCTGTCAGGGGCCTCTGCCCTGTCAGACATTGGTGCAATGTAATTGTTTTCTTGGTTTGAAAGAGTGATTTAGTTGGAAAAAAATAATAAGCACGGAGTAGAAAAATTATATTTTTTTGGGAATAGCGTACGTGTTGGGGATCTAGACGTGCAACACGACACGACACGACACGAGCAAGACACGATGTGACAAAAAAAAAAAAATAAATAAAATAAAAATAAAAAAATTCGGTTTTTTGCAATTATTGTAAAGAGCAAATCAATCCCTAGTCTGTTATGTATAAAATGTGATCAGTTAGGGAATGTCTTGTGAAATCAAGTGAGTAAGATGTGAGAGAGTAGAATGGTATGGTGAAGAAAGACTGATCTTTTTGTGAAATGCATGCATATATGTATATATTAAATATCAATTATTGGACTATTCACTAGTCTTATACACTGATGTCCAATAATTAATTGACTCAAATACCAATCTCAAACGTGATTGCTTTACCAGAAACCATTCCTGGTGTCTGTTCCGTTTTTTAGCGTTTTTTCTATCACTACCACTGGTACCACCACCACCACCACCACCACTGCTTTCTAAGCACCCCTCGCATTCGACATGCCCTGATCCGAACAATCCTCGAAGCTCACTATGAATTGAGCTTTCGGCAGTTTGAGGATCAGCAGTTACCCATCCAAGATGGGTCTGTGAAAAGTTTTTTGGTGTTTGTCGTGCGGGAGGTGATAGTAGTACAATTGGGTGCCGGCATTTCGCTTTCCACTCTGCTATTCGCTTTGCTGGTGTTTTTCGCGTATACCCGACTTTGACCAAGATCATCCGGTCTGGCGACTTGGGGAATGGCTTTGATAGTGCTGATTTTTTTGATGATGATTTCGAGTGTGTGTCGCTTAACTTTGTAAATGCTCTTTGGAATAAGCTCATTGTGGATCGCTGTGATCTTTTTTGGATGTTTTCCGCTACAATGAACTTATCATTGTTTTTATTTTTGTATTTAGTTATTGGTATAAACCCGTTAGCCCTATCGTCATAAACATGAACGTTACCATGCGTCGAGTCTAGGGTATACATGTATATGTAACCTGGGGTCGTCTTTGTACTTTTATTAGTGGTATCAGCAATAGTCAAGGTAGCAATAAGATCCGATAATACTTCGGGACTATGTGAATAACATGTCTGTCCAGGTTTTTTAACTCTCCGTTTGCAAGGAAGTCCCTTTACAGTTACTCCAGAGCATGTAGGAAACTGACTATGATCGGTGGGCCCTAGGGTCTTGTAACTATTGGTTTTCGAGGCTATGGGACTCGAGTTTTTAAAATTTTTGTTCATTTCTGGAGGAAACTTGAGAGTTCTTTGATTCAAAGTTGTCATATTCTTTAAAAAAAAAAATATCCTATTTTTTTCCTTGCTTTCAAAATTAGGGTGGCTTGGTCGGTATCACTCCGTTCGTAATAGTATAGCAAGATGAGGGTGTATGCAATTTGAAGGACCTCACCTGCAATATATATGCTAACCTGTTCCTCTTTCTTTCAATTAGAAAATATGTGAGTATTGGGCCAGATTACTACATCCTGAATACTGACGATCATATTTTTTTTATTTGATATCCCTGTTTGTCAAGGTTAATTAGGTGTACCCTTTTTCGTTTGTGGCGGGCAGCATTGATTGTGCTAGGACTAACAGCCGCACAGCAGCCTTTTTTTTTTTTTTTTTTTTTATTTTTTGGAGGATGTAGATAAGGTAGATGGTGCACGGGAACATAGGCGCATTTAGTAGATGGAATTGTTTCTTTTTTTTTTTTTTTTTTTTTTTTTTTTTTTTTTTTTTTTTTTTTTTTTTTTTTTTTTTTTTTTTTTTTTTTTTTTTTTGTTTCTATAAAAAGCTAAAATTCTTGAGTTGCGAGGCTATGAGCATTCTCGTCGCCGACCTCGTATGATGGTTCGGAGTAAAATGTTGATGATGAACATGAAGACCCTGTTTCTATAGGCTCGGTATACTTCGGTTCCGACATGTGAGGTGGTGAGCTTGTCGCCGCACGGGGCGCGGCGTGAATGTCGTTGGCCCCGTTACAACCGTCGCCGCACTCGCTATCCGATTTCACTAGCTCCTGCATTTCGTTTTCTAATTCTTCTTGTGTAGGAAAGTGAGTAGAGCGATGAGCTAATCCTCTTTCAATGTTGGTATCCTGAACTGCCATGCCAGCTGCGTTGAGATGATCGTCCACCTCTTGTTGAGCTTCTCGCTGTCGTCGTAGTTGGATACTCTGGACGCGCAATTGTAGTTCATCAAGATCGCCTTCAGTCATATATCTTCGGGCATCTGTACTAGCTGCCAAGCGCCACATGTCCCTCCGGTTATTGACTGTTACTTTGTGATTGATGCTGTTGTCAGCCATTTTTCTATTTTGACGCTTTCCATAGCGTCGTACAGTTACCATTCCTACCCCAACTGTGGCCCATAATAAAAGTGATGCCACTCCTAGCGACACAATCATTGGAGATAGCATGATAGCTGAATATATAGGTTAGGTTAATCGAAACTGGAAACTCATAGTAAGAAGAACTGTGTTGCCAAAACAATTCATACCGGCAATAACCCCTAGAACTGTAACGGACCCCAACAACACAACGGATGATGCAGCCACAATAGACGCCATGATTGTCACGGAAACAATTGCCAAGGTGTTTGGAATTGTATGAGATACTATCTGTATAGCAGTCTTTTTTCAATAGATTTCAATAAATGAAACGATTAAAGCGACTATTAGTATGTTTAGTCTGCTATGTGTGCGACTATGAAGGTGGTTTCGACATACAAAAAACTGGCCCGGTTCTTCTTGGCTCAAATTAGAAAGCCATTGTTGAAAGTGATATATAATTCTAGTTTTTAAAACGAAGTCAATATGGGTTTGATTGGGCCCACTATACGTGTGCGTTAAGAGGAGCCCTTCCAGTACCATACATACGCTAAAACTGAATCCAACCCAGTAAACTTCTCCCCAAATTTTGGCTCATATCGAGTTCCAAAGTACTCATTTTTGGCGGGTTCGGATGGATCTCTATCAATAGACGCCGGAGCATCGTCCGATTCCACAGTCATTAAAGGGATCTACGAAGAGTCGATGACGATGCTAAGAAGGGACTGTGGTCGAAAACAAAAGAAATAAAAGTCTCAAGCCAATTTATATCAACAGAAATTGTAGAAATCTCGCTTAAAATATAATACGGTGAAAATTTTAGAAGTCAGAAATATGAGAAATAATCTTCTATATTTGTACAATATTTACATATCCATCAATAGATCCCAAAGGTTCCATTCTTGAAAATTCAAAAACACTCTATGATCTATCGGAGTAGTGCCCCTTCTTTTGCGCAGATTAGAAATCAGACTGTGTAAAGCCAAGAGACTGCCAAAAATGCGACGGCTAGCTGTTACAGGAATTTAATTTCCATCGCTGCCACTAGGCTTATCCTTGTTTTTATAATGCTGCTTTGCGTATTCCGCCTCCTTCAAACCTTTGCGCATCTTAAACCTACACTGTTCCCACGAGATCGTACTTCCTAGCATGAATGATAGCATACCCCAATTAGTAGCTCGAGTTACTGTAGATCTAGTCGATACTAGCACTGCAAACACAACTCCTGTCATTGCTCCTCCTGTTAGCATGGCTTGTCGAAAGCAAGGTATCTGAGCTACATTCTTGAAATCGTTCCACTTCACCGAATGCCATGCTTCTTTCAATGTCGAACTTTGTCTCTCTTGTTCAAACTGTCGGTTGGCCTCTGCCGCTTTTACATCGTCTTCGAATTTTGGAGGCAAATCCTCTAGTAGCTCAGGTTGTCCATTTTTGGTAGTTTTATTACTGTCATACGACTCTTTATTACCATTATCTTTATTGCTACTACTGCTAAACCAGCCCATTGTAACTGAGCAATATTATTTGTACGTTTATTCTGGGATTCTTAGTATTTCCTTTATGAGAGGTGATGAAGATATTCAGGTTTTTGTTGCTAGTTACGCGGTCGCTGGGGTGACAGGGAGAATAAAATTCCATTGGGATGTGGAACCTCAGAAAAAATAGCGGCATCGCCAGGTTGAGCCTCACAGGGCTTTTATATATGGGATTTAACTAATTTTAAGTACATTCCGAATCAGAAATAAATATACATCACGCTCAAATAAAATAAAAAAGGAAAATCGAACCACAATATGAACAAATCTCGACGAAGAGATTTATAGCAAATAGAAATAGTTTGATTACATGAGTATTATTGTTACTGTCTAATCTACAGGTAGGAGGTAGTGCTGGCTGTTAATTGTCTAATCCACCTACATATAGCTAGTGTAAATTATTATTATTGTTATTATTTCTTCTTAGTCGGATTGATTACTTAATTAGTTGATTGATCGTATATAAGATAGAAGACTCCATGTTTCTTTTACCGTATTTCTCTCTTTTTTTTTTTTTTTTTTTTTTTTTTTTTTTTTTTTTTTTTTTTTTTATGCAACGGCAGTATCAAATGCTTTGGAAAGAGTCTGAGCAGCCTTCTTCAGTTGAACTTTAGATAGTCCATTGTTTACAAATATTCGAATTGTTGGTTCAACAGCAAAAATTTCATGTTGAGGCAACCGTCGATGTCGAGATACAAAAATACCCTGTTCACGACATGAGTCAACAACTTGTTGCAACAGCTCATCACTATTCTTAGTATTATCAGCGGCCTTCAAAACTAGTGTTGGGACATCTAATCGTGACAAAATCTCAATATTAGAATTCGATTCAAGAATCTTGGAAAACTCTCTCGATTTATCCGAAAGTAACTGCAAATTGGATTTTCGGAATTTGGCATCATTAAAATACTCTGTAACCTTAGCCGAAGTTCTCGCCAAGTAAGGTGGCATGGTGGCAGAAAAGGTATAAGACAAAGAAGTAATTCTTTGATGTTCAACCATAGTTTTGGTTCCTGCACAAATTCCCCCAGCAGCGCCAAATGGCCCAGATAGAATTGCCACAGTTATTTCAACTTCATCTCTGCTAACACCAGCTTCTTCGACTAGGCCCCGGCCAGTAGCACCGAGCACCCCCAAGGAGTTCGTCTCATCCAAAAGCAATCGATATTTATACTTGTGTTTGAGCTCTACAATTTTCTTCATATCTGGAGAATCTCCACAGTTTTCAAACACACCTTCAGTGACAATAAATCTTCTTGGAATTGGTCCACCCCGCCGTTGATGGGATCGATTTGCTTTTATCATGGCTTGTTCCAAATCATTCATATCGTTGTGCTTGAACCAGAATAAATTGGCTCTAGAAAGAAGCATCCCCTTCTGAATACTGATATTTACCTTATCGTCAGCAATGATTACATCGTTCCGCTTCATGAAACAGGGGATTACTGAAGTGATAGTAGCAAGACCTTGCGCATAAAGAATACAAGACTGTGTGCCTAAAAACTTTGCAAAGGCCTCTTCACAGTCTACATGAGCATCCTGGTTACCATAAAATCCAGCTGGCCCACAAGACCCGACACCATATTCCCTAATAGTTTGAAGGGCTTGCGATTTGATTTCAGTGTTGTTATTAATATTATAGATATCCTTGTTGGTGAGATTGATCATTTCTTGATCATCTACACGCACAATCGGACCATTAGAGCCTTCGATCACTGGAATAGTATCTAGGTTCCATTTTTCTTTTTCGTTTAGGGGTTTAACGAGAGGCTCTGGTTCCCAATCCTGGACTAGCTCGTCAATTTCACTGTCTGAAAGTTGAACATAGTTTTTCTTTGAATACGAGTACTTTGATGCTAGAAAATACCTGATAGCAAACAGTAGAAGCAATAATTCAAAGATAGATCTAATTGGGTCGTTTTTGTATGACGACGCGATATAACGTAGTACAATCGAAGACCCTGGTACTATGCTAAGTTTGGTTTTGACTGTCGTGAGTGTGGAGTCAATCAATAACCCTATATCCTGACCAAGACGATCCATGATTTTTTCTTGTTGCTCCTTTTTACGTGGTTGATTGAATTTTTGTTGAAAGAATGCTGCTAGTATTAATGGTACAAGGGTAAACAGGATCCACTTTGCGTGTTCCACAATGCTATTTGTCCACGCTTCGGTGTTTAGTGACAAGTTGATAATTGTAGGAATGCTGGTTAATATTATCCTCCTTGAAAGGGGTTTTAAGCTGCTGAAAGGTGATTATTAATATTAACCAAATTTGACTGGTTGTTGTACTAGAATAGAGAATCAACTAGAATATAGTGACTTAATTTATAATATATATATATAAAAGAAAAAGAGAAAGGGGTTTTTTGCGGTAGTGGGAAAAAATCGGTAGGCAATAGGTCCTAGTCGCTAGCGCTCAAGACAAGGTGTACAAATTTTTTCTGGGATAAGTTCGACGGCAGTAAGGCTTCTTCGGCTCGGAAGCTTGAGGTAGCGAGAGAATTGTGCCTCTAATGCCCGAAACGCTCTCGCTCTCGCTTTAATTATATGAAAATAAATATGTAGATAAATGGATATATTTCTTAATATTACAAAAATGCTAATTTCGTTCAATCAGAGCTTTCAGTGTATTTGAAAGCTCAGACTCTGCGACCTGGTCTAAGTGAACTTTGTTTTCCTCACCACGTTCTGTTACATAAGAGAAAGATTAGTACATCGCTTATAAAAAACAGTAAAAAAAAAAAAAAAAAAAGGTCTTCAATCATACCAAATCGAGCATAAACTGTTGGCCGGACTTCATTTGCTTCTCTGATAAGAATTGGGATTGTTGGATTGTTTTTCTTCAATGCTGGGTAGTTCTTGGTCAAAAATGATCTATTGCCATAGTTAGTATGAAAAGATTCAAAAATCTAGCTGTGAGACAACATACCTCAATCCATTCGATGCAGCATCAGTTTGTGATAGATGGAATCTCAGCTCTTTAAGAGCCTTTGGAAATACATATTTAGCAGACATTATTATTTGATCCTAATTTGGTGGGTTTGTTGTTGGAAAAAAAATGTTGGTGTAATTCTAATGTGTCCAATCAACTATCGCTCCCAATTTCCATCGGGCGTGAAATTGCAGCGTGCCTCCAATACTGACCTAAGCAGTCTAGTCTCTCGCTCTTAGTTCTGTAGTTAATATATAAAAATGCTCCACTACTACTCCAGATTGCGGCCCCTCAGTTCAAATATCAGATATATCAGAAACATGACAACTTTTATGCTAGACTCCAAGATTAAAACGACAATTCCAAGTCATCTGGACCTAACTCAGGAACAGTTACAACAATATAAACCATTTAAAACTTGGTATAATTCATTGAAGAAAGAAGCGGACCAAAAAAAGTTTGATCTGAGAAGCATAAATATACAATCAGTAGATTGGTTCGGGAGCAACCAAAATAAAAAGTTGGGTTTTATAAAACTAGAAACAGATATCATACATCCAAATGGTAAAAAGGTTCCAGGAGTAGTTCTATTACGAGGTGGAAGTGTAGCCATGCTAATTCTTTTGAAATCAAATGAAACCGGTGACCTCTATACAATCTTAACCAGCCAACCCAGGGTCGCTAGTGGTGACCTCTCGGTGTTGGAGTTACCGGCAGGAATGATCGACGATGGGACATTTCGTGGTGCTGCAGCAAGAGAAATCGAAGAAGAGTGTGGATTCACTATTCCAGAGAATGAGTTAACTGAGTTGTCAGGGGAGCCGGTGCTGATTAGTCCCGGTTTCACTGATGAGACTATGTCTTTTTATACCTACACTAGGCCGATGCCCCTATCGGAGATCAACGAGCTGGATGGCAAGCTGACTGGGAATCCTAACGAGAACGAATCTATAACATTGAAGATTGTCAGTTTTGATGATACAATGAAATATCAGAAAGATGGTAAATTATTGATGGCATTAGCATTATATAAAGGATTTCAGAATAATTGATGAATCTATACACTTAGTAGTAGTAGGCTTTATCCGATCCCTCCGGTTTGGTCCCTTCAAAGGTTTAATCTTTCTCCGGCTCCGCTAGCTGGAAAAAAAGAGTTTCTCTGTTCCCGGCCACATCTAAGTGGGAATTTAACAGGAAAAAAAACCAGTAAAAATTATGAATAAAAATCGCACACTTTAAAATTCTTTTTCGTACCTTACACACTTGTTTTTAAAGACCATTAACTTGTTTAACTATACAAATTATCTATAATAAATCATAATGGCCAGCACAGCAGGATCTAAATTTGCCCGGTACTTGAATTCCGAAACAGGTCCAAAAACTGTCCATTTCTGGGTAGGTTATATCACGAACAACCCATTAAAAGTTCACTGACTAACAGTAATAATTATCTTTTACCATAGGCTCCAGTTATGAAAGTATGTCTCGAAATTCGATCTATATTGAGATTTTCAAATTGATGAAATATCTAATATTTATTACGAAAATGATCAAAGTACTAACTCACTTATAGTGGTCTCTGGTTATCGCCGGCATCAACGATCTTCAACGACCCGTAGAAAAGATCTCTGGTACCCAACAAATCGCTTTGACCGCCACCGGTTTGATCTGGACTCGATGGTGTATGATTATCAAACCAAAGAACTATTTGCTGGCATCTGTTAATTTCTTCTTGGGTACAGTCGCAGGTTATCAACTTTCTCGAGTCTACAGCTACCAACGATCAATGGGACACTCAGCATCAGAATCATTCATGAACATTGTCCAGGGCAAGACTGGCCCAGCTACTGCTCCTGCAGCTGCCGCTGTTTCTCCAGCTGGCGATAAAAAGGTGTCTGAATAATTTATGGTTTTGGTTTAAAGTATCCTCTTGTACTAGAAATGATAAATTCTTTATTATAACGTTCAATTATTTTTTGACGCGGCCCAGTTTAGTCACTCCCAGAAGCCGTCTTATCTACCTGGAATATTCTATGAGGGAACTGCGGGTATACAAAGTCTGTCACTGGTCATGGTGCGACTACTCTATCGTACTAGATGTTTTGGGCCTTATTGTGCTTCGTGAGTCACTTGGTGTGATTTCAGGAAAACACTCCTCCATTTCCCCAGGTTGTTCGTTTTCTTCGTTTTCTCTACTGTTTTTATCGTTTTGCGAGTGGCCCCTCTCCTCTCCTCCTCCTCCTCCTCCTCCTCCTCCTTCTTCTTCTTCTTGTTCTTCTTCCGTGTCGTCAGTATCGTTGCCAATATCTTCAGGAAGGATAGACCTATCTGGCAGTACAGTGAATATTTCAGTCTCAACTTGAGGCTTAACGGTATTGATACCAAACAAATGCCCCTGGTCTGTATTATCTTCGTCTTTGTGTAAGCCATCTTCTTGATCCTCACCTTCATCCTCGTCCTTGGCAAACGGATCCGGACATGTTGAAATTAGCCCGTCCAACCCTCCCCCAGACCAACCCTTCCTTGCAATTCCCTCATAAATTTCAACCTCTGCGCGTACAACTGATGATGCATATCCAAGAATCTTACTAGATGTGTTCTGAGCTAGTGAGAATGCAGATTCAAAATACTGATGCTTCAATTGGTCGATGTCATCAATTTTCGCTGTTAGTTCTTGTAAAGAGTGCCTATATTCGCCCAAATTCCGAATTCCCCGAGTCCGAGCTAACTTCTGGTTCGCCTTTTCTTGGCTTTTCAGCTGTTTTGACTTGGAACGGATCTGTCCCTTGAACTGGCGTTCATTTTCTGCGGCAGTGGTCTTCAGCACATCAAGCTGCTTTTTAACTGGCTCCTCAAAAGACCGCTGTATACTTTCTGCCAATATCTGCTCGTGATTTGATACTAAATAATGCAATCCTCCTGCTGCTAAAAGCCCATCTGAAGACGTACCCGCGCCTTTACATTTGGAGCATTCTTCCAGAGCGGCCCCAAAATCTGCTGCTGCAGAAGAAACTGCCAATAATGCTTGACGATACCTTTCCGCTGATTCTAGCGTCTTTTGATAAGATCCCAACGTATTTTGGAAGTCCCCTGGTGTAATTAATGCTGGCAAGTCATTGGCATGGTTTGGGTTACTCATGTCCATATTGACTGAAGTCGCCACAGAGGATATCATAGATCCACGCCTATCCAGTAGATCCTGTGAAAAGCTATGATTATGATATGAGCCATTG
This sequence comes from Blastobotrys attinorum, assembly GCA_030564265.1. Classification (NCBI taxonomy): domain Eukaryota; kingdom Fungi; phylum Ascomycota; class Dipodascomycetes; order Dipodascales; family Trichomonascaceae; genus Blastobotrys; species Blastobotrys attinorum. The sequence continues at coordinate 22,556 of JAJLUM010000126.1, forward strand.
GGTATTCTTGGAGCTCTCGGGTGTACGTCATTTTCTACTGCGGCTGCTGTTCTTGAGAATGGTGAGATTGGAGATGAAGTCGCTGCTACCCCGGGAGGCATGGATTGGGCTAGACTGTAAAATTCTGTGACTGAACTGTCTGCGGTACGGGAATATATGGAATCTGCTTCTACTGTGGACCGATCTTGAGATGTCATAATGTATGTGAGAGTATATGGGCAGAGATAGGGGTCCGAGTAGTGGTATCTGTGTTTGGGCAGGAGAGAAGTGGTAAAAATAAATCCTTAGACTCTTCCTAGTTTTCTGGGCAGTGGGCTGAAATGCCGCACCATTTTCGCTGAGGGCAGATCATTACAGCTCAGATAAGTTATTATGTAAATATTCGGTGCTAGACTTGAGGAGAGTGTAAGATGAGATATAATTGAGCTTTGGGGCATATATTTAGTTGTTTCAACGATAAGAATGTACAATATTTGTAGATCAATTCGTAGATTTTTAATTACAAAATTGCAGTGGGGGAGTGCTGTGGCGTGGCTCTTGCCTTTCAGCGAGGATGCCCCTGAACCTAGGATGATGGAGTACTAGATCTAAGTGATTAATTTGAAGATGTGATTCAAGCAGGTGAGTCAAACTTCTGAACAAAAAAAAATGATTACTTCATGGGCGGATTTAAATATTAAGGTTTAATGGGTAGATCTATATGTGTAAAAACCACAACTTTAATATGCTGCTTTAAACTTTTAGGTAGAAAATAAGTAGCACACTTAAAAAAAAAAAATAAAAAAAAATTAAGGGTTTAACCGACAACCTTATAAATTAATAATCGATATGAGCGTACTGATACACTCGTTTTAATAATTGGGCCATGCTATCCAATGAGCAGCAAGATATAACAGATTACTGATTTTTCTCAGCCCTATATGTACTCTGATTAACTCAAATCGATAAAAGTATAATAGTGCATCAGTAGAGTACTGCTTTTGCAGTAATTATTTATTTCACACTATCTACGGCAATGCTGCAGCCATTCATTTGCCATTACTAGAGGATTTTTAAACCTCTTTTGGGCTGTCAGTTTAACGATGAATCACACACTGTATGTGGAGAACCACCTCCCACCTTGGCGTATTCGAAAAGGTGACACCATTGTCACTGTAAGATAACCAGAGTAATGCGATTCTATTTCAATTTTTGCTCTCGATTTATCTCCCTCTACTTCACAAAGCTTTGGCTTAATCACAGTTCAAACTCCTTCTCATTTTTTGCACGAATTTCTCCCATAATGTGTACTATACCTCAACAGTTTAACCAACTCCGACTTCACCCATAACGTCCTCCACCTATAGCCGTTCTGGGCTGGCACGCGCGTGCAACTGCCATTCCGAACCTCCCCGTCCTCAAGATTGCCTCAATAAACGGCGTCAAGTTCCCTCTGTGGCTCGCTCGCCGGCTGCAAGAAAGGATAAGTAGCCACACGTTGGAATCCGCCGCAGGTCTTTTGCTTGCCCTATACTATCCAACTGCTGTCCATATATACCACTTGGAATCGGCCCAAAAAATTTTTGCCCTTCCTCTTACACTCTTGTATAGTTGTATACTCTCTCTTTCTCTCTTCAGTTCCATCCTTCAACACGGAATAAAAGAAATATTGGTAAATATACCAGTTATTCTGTCCAAACATTAATATCCCTTCTATCGAAATCCATCGAAATAAGTTCGAATAATTGTCAGTGAATTGACCACAAGAACTTCGGTGTAATTTTTGAGCGGGGACCCCAATCGTTATCACTTTATTACACGCTTACACGCTAGAATCTTACATACACAACACGACATTTTAAAAGGATAAAGAATACAACAGAGGATTATTGAAATGGTTGCTCGTTTTTAATTCTTCTTTTCCATTAGGAAGAGGAAATAATCAAGACGTTTTTTTCTTGTTTTTGTGTCTTAGTATCAAACGGTCTAACGATAAGGAACTGTAATATTCATCTTTTTTTTTGAGCATACCAGACACTTGGCGGTTCTTAGAAGAAGTTTGAATTGAATAGGCAATTCTTTCCCAAGCACAACAACAGGTTTGAAGAGATATATTAAGAGAGAAATATATTACAAGAGACTTAACAGCCTAAAACTAAATAATCAAATTATTCCTACTGTTAACGATCTAAAAAAAAAAGCAGCAGGTTTTAATTTTTTTTATTACTACTGAATTAGTCGCCACTTTTTTTTTTTTACCTTTGGAGGCGAACAACGACTTGGACGGACTGACTCATAGCTCATCTCTCCCAGTTCGCGCGCGCTTCGGTCATTATCTCATTCGGGGCTTTATTACACAACTAGGATTTCCGATATCAGTCATCCCGATATCGCCGACTTTCCGCCTCACACCACACATACAAACTTACTCATCGTCTGGAGAGTAAAATTAAAAAGAGTAACAAGGCTCAAGACTCATATTATATCAGACTATATATATCTGTCTTGATCTTTAACTTGCTTCTCTTTTTTTTCCTTCCTCTCCTTACACTCAACTACTCTTTTATCGGGGATTTTTTTAACTTTCTTAAATCAATACTCGTTAAAGGGTTGTTGATCTGTTAAACACTACATCCTCCTCTTTTTATTATTTTTATTCGTTATTATTGTTTTTTCATTTATTTTCATCTGCATTTTTTTTATCTGATCAAGATAAAAAAAGAGAAACGACTTTTTATTTATTTACACGAAACATGGGAATGAATTTAATGAGCAAATCAGAAGTAAAATTGGACTTGACACCAGCTTCAAGCGTGATCTCGGCCAGCAGTGCCTTCTCTAACAAAGAGTCGGTTCAATCTGATTTTACTACTTCTGTGGAATCAACTCCAGAATCAAAATCGGAAGATGCTTCCTTAAAACCTCGAAACAAAACTTCGAGTACTATTAACAACCTCGAAGAATCAAAAGCTTTGTTTGTCGAAGCTCTTGTAGATTCTGCTGTATTGATTATTGAGACCATTTGGTCTCCAAAATCAAATGCATGTATTTATAAACCTAAAGCACCAAAGGCAATGCCGCTTCGGCGTTTCATTCAAGAAACCCTGAAACGCTCTCGCACTTCCTATTCAACCTTCCAGGTCTCTCTATACTATCTGATTTTAGCGAAACCGATTGTTGAAAAAGGAAACGAGACTCTTAGGTGTGGAAGAAGATGTTTTTTGACAGCCTTGATTCTAGCATCAAAGTATCTACAAGACAAGAATTACTCAATCTCGTCTTGGTCAAAAATCAGTGGGTTATCGGTTAATGAGTTACGACGTCATGAACTAGATTTCCTTATGGCTTTGGATTGGAAACTTCATGTTCAACACGAGGTCTACAATCGGTGGTCTTCATTATTATTGTCCTCAGCCACTGAGGATGGCTCTGTTTGGGTCTCCAAAGTGAAATCAATCGGACCTGGCTGTTTCATTGAGAGTGTTGAGGAGCAAGAACATGAAAAAGAGCAAGAGCAAGAAGTAGTCGCATGGGAATTTGTTGATCTAAGTGGCAGCTCTGCTGGATCTAGTTCTGTTACTTCTAGCTATACTACTCCATTAAGCCCGGACGTGTCCGACAGTGAAGAGGCAGCACATCCACAACACCCGACTGTACAATACCATTTGTCTACAGAATTTGAGAGCAGCAATAAGCCGCTTCGGCGTAATTCCAAGCGATTGCAAGACTGCTCTTATTTGGCTACTCCGATCTTATCTGAACAAGGTGTCAAACGATGTTTGGATCAAGTTGAGCAGGAAGAAGAGTCTATTCAAGATAATAGCAAGCGCATCTGCGTCTAATTCATGGCAAAATGAATTCTAGCACCACCTGCTAATTTGTGTATCACGAATTAGTGTCTACGTATATAACTAGCTACTAGCCTTTTTAGCAATTATAATGATATACTATTGAAGGCTGAACTTTTAGTTGTTTTACGCTGCTCAGTGGTCCAAGTGTATACCATGGAGAACCGAGCAAATCCGAGTCCCTCATGATGATGACTCTTTCCCGTGGAGAAGAATCACGACATATGCACAACGGCACACGGTGCACTAGACCGGCTGATCGGATTCAAGTGGCAAAAAGAACCGCCTGTCCAGCTTGGAGTACTTCCGATTCCGGGATCATCTCACTTTCTGCATTGCTTGTCAATCTTTGGTTATTTCAATAGTCGTTATATGATTTGCGGCTTAGACAAATAAACTCTTCAATTGTTTCGCCACCGCTGGCCGGCTCCCGTTGCCGAACCGCCTCACCAGACATTAAAAGCCGCATGATGATTAGTCACATACCATCATCACGAGGTAGAGATTTTTTTTTTTTTTTTTTTTTTTTTTTTTTTTTTTTCAGGTAGCCAATGAACTGTGTTTCTGAAGAGACTAGACTAAGTATTACACCTCGGCCAATTGCTCCAAGACAACTTTATATCCCGGTATGTTGCATCCAGAGACATAAGGCGATCCCTCACCTTCCCGCAACATCACTAAATCACAGGGCACAAGAACCCCATCAGCAACGGCATCCAAAAACCGAGCCTCCCTAAGATCCCCCGCAGCGCTGGGTCGGTAACCGTTCTGAGGCTTGTCGTAGACATAGAGATGTTGCAGGTTAGCCACTTCCGATAGTGCTTGTAAAAGCAGCTTTAAATCTCCAAACAGCGCGAAGCCTGTGTCTACTATCAGTGTTCTGGTTGAAAGGTATGTCAACGCTGACTTGATTTCTGACAAGCTTAGAGCCAGATTGCCAGTAGGATGGCCATGGTTGAATGTCATTGCCACCTGATCCAATGGGGTGTCAGTTGACATAGAAGTAGTATGAAGTAGCTCGAACTGCTCACTCCAATGATACATTTGGCATCCTTGGATATGTATAGATGAGACTGGGGGAATTCCACTCACGGGAAAATTTCCACGAAAGTATTTTAAGTATATTTGGCGCAAGTTTGGGAACTTGATTTCGAGGGGGAATGTGTCTATACCTTGGATTGATAATACTTCGACGCCAGGAAAGTCGCACGGATGATCAAACGCAATGTCGTATAAGCCCAGATGTGTTAATCCGCGAGGGATCCACACTATTCCTGTCGGGTTGGCAACAAGTGGTCCATGAAGATCCAAGCTTTTCAGTCTGTGTTCAGCGCTCGCTAGAAACCGTTTCAAAGCTATAGAGTTGACCCTGTGATCTCCCTGCTCGATTTCTGATATGCCATTGCCGAGATTAGAGTTTAGCATGGGCCCTCCGACTGGTGGAGAAAAGTTCAATGACAAATGCTCTACAGTTTCAGGTATCCAACAGTTTTCTATACTGGTTCTATGCAGATTTAGAGTCAAGCTCCGCACTTGGCCCAGTAAAGGGCATTTCCATTTTTGGGATTTTGTAAATGCCAACGAAGATACGGATAAAATTTTGACAATGTTTGGGAATTTCCCGAGTAAACCATCAAATAACTGGTTTGGCTCGCCAGTTCCAACCATTATGAGGTTTAATTGGACCAGTGATTTGGCATGCATTGGAACTAGCTCCCCTAATAGGTGGAGTTCTTTCTTTTTGTTCCCCAAAGGGGACTTCACCGAATTTAATAGAAAGTGATCCGAGAAGATGATTAAAGTGAGATTTTTCACCAGAGCCATATTGTTTTGACCATGTGGGTGCTTGTGTAAGTACTCCCAGAGCTGTTCTGCTCGAAGATTATCGAATCGCACTTGGAACTCATTCTTTACAGGCTCGAACCCCGTGAACCTACCTAGAGACCTGCCCTGGCTGTCTGAACGGCCAAATTCTACTCGCCAGTCGAGCACCATATTGGTCCAGAACACCTCAGCTACTGTTTTGTCGATGCTACGGCAAGTTAGCCTCAAGCTACGAAGATCTGGGAGGCTATTGAGACAATCTGCTATTTCCAACAGAATTTCTGGTGGTAATGTTTCCAGGTTCACTGGTTTTTCTGATCGCGATGTCCATCCGGTGGCTAGTTTAATAAGCTGGTTGACGCCTGGCATATTTTGATATATTGCGAAAGAACACTAGCACACCCACACACCGACGACGGTGTTGATAAAGGCGATCTAGCGTACCAACTTTTATGTTGGGCAGGGGGAAGGCCAAACCTCATAACCTCATAGCCTCTATTTAGGGGTGATGCGGCTGAGTTGGGAGTCCCACCACCTTACGAGAGTAGGAAGCTGCGGGTTGAATGCAGTGGTCTATTGAGGGGTTGGAGCAATTTGTAACTAATAATTGGATTATTCTCTTCGACCTGGTAGAATAGCTTTAAGATGTGTTCACAGTTTACAGGCTACGGGGTTTGAGGGCAAGAGACCGCAGTATCCGGCGGTATGTTTAATATCTATGTGCCTTAATGTGTATGCATGGTACATGAGGGGAAGCAGATTTCGGGAACTTCGCCGTATACCTTTCATATACATAATGTTTCTGATGAGAACGGTTCGAAATTACAGCGATGTAATAAGGACCTGCTGAGGGGTTATGTCGTTGGTAGGTGGTATTTGTAGGTGGAGATATTCCTCTCATCTTTATATAAAACAGTAAGAATAGAGCCCACTTATACCTACACGGAATAATACCGCACACTGTTATTGACAAGAAAGAAAAAAGATAAAAAATAAAAGAAGAAGAAGTATGATACCGAATTGGGTGTGTCTGATTTCTATTTTCCTGCATATTCAGTGGGCTCTTGCAGCTTCGAACAAATACTCTGACAAACCACCAAGTATCGACAAAAATTCAGTCGAGGGTACTGATGATTATACTGCTCCAATATTTCCAATCACTCCTTTCAGCCCATACGATAAGAACCCTATATTACAGCCTAACCAAGATCACTCATTTGAAGACGGCTATCTTTACAATCCCACCGCGATGGTACTGGACGGAAAGGTCTTTTTATTTTACAGAGCTCAAGATAAAAACAAAACGTCTTCTATAGGGTTGGCCTGGAGCGAAGATGGATATACCTTCACCAGGCTTGACCATCCAATAGTTAGTCCAACTGAATCATATGAGGCTGGGGGAGGATGTGAAGACCCCCGGTTAATCCGCCTCAATGGAACCTTTTATATGACCTATACGGGATATGATACCACCAACGTTCGGCTTTGCATGGCTACATCGGAAAATCTTGTCGACTGGGACAAGCATGGCCCGCTGTTTAGAGATGAGGACATAGAAGACGTCGCCGCTGGCGATATTCGACATGGGCATTCCAAGTCCGGTGCTATATTCAGAGAGCCCAATAGCAATGGAACTTACTCGATGTTATTTGGTGACATGTCATTCGTTATTGCAGAGAGCCCAGACCTTAGAAACTGGACCAGCTGGGGGTTCAACAAGAGATTTGCAGACGGTGTTCATGTTTGGGAAAACGGTTTGATTGAACCCGGACCAGCCCCTATTAAGACTAGAGATGGAAAGTGGATCTTATTCTACAACGGAGCTACCAACGGTGGATTGGGGGCACCCAAATCTGGTGCGTATTCTGGTGGGCAAATGCTGATTGATTTGGATGGGCTTGATAAGGGACCCTTGGCGCGACTGGACAGTCCATTCATATCTCCAACATCTGAGAATGAAGAGGAGGGCCAGGTAGACAATGTGGTGTTTATTGAAGGGCTCGTTCAATTCAAAGGCAAGTGGTTTCTGTACTATGGCCAGGGTGATCAGGATTTGGGAGTTGCTACTGCAGAAGTCCAGCCTTAGCCTAAATGAAGGGCTTGTGGAAGGACATGTCTTGAATAGTTTTGGTGAGAATTTTATTTGAAGTATATTGGGGATTAATAGTTATATTAATACGTGTAGTGTTCCAAACAAACAGCTAACACAGGTGTTTTTCAATCAACCGCACATTCCTTCAACAAAGAATGTGTTCCAAATCGTTTGTTATATATAGACCTGATACCCGTGCCCTGGATCAACTTATCGCGATTATATGCGTTGCGTATTCCATGCCTGTCTTTCATTTTTGCTCAGCCTGTAGTGTTTACGCGCTGTGTGTGTGAGTAGTTCTGAGACATACTGCTGAGTTGCGACTAACATGTGCGTTTTGTGGATCTCTCACAGATTGGCGTATTTTAGCAGGGAAAAGGAGAAGCTTGTTTTACCTGAATGTGGGTCTTGAAATTCGGCATATTACATAGAGACAAGGCTGTAACAGGCTTCGTTTTGGCGAAGATAGTTATTACTGGTAATGCGTGGGCTTGTGTGCGGCTCGTGGATTGCTCCTTCGGTTGCTATGGCAACTTTGCAAACAGGATAGCCATTTCGAAAGGTAGAGGCCTCAATATTGAGACAGCGTTTAACAAGATGACCCTTGGTTCTGCGTACAGATGGGAGGAAGGGTTGGATTCCTAGACCCAGTTCGAGAGCAATTCCAACTGATCAGTACGTGTCTCTTGTTCGTGTGAAGCTCCTTGCTCCTGTCGAGCATTTCGGGTTGCGGCTGCATCCAGAAAAGGTTATGGCTATTGTTGGAACAGTCACTTATTGTCTTTTAGAAGAAAAAGTTATTGTGCGAATAATTACACTTATAATAGTGAGTACAACTGTGGAGTTGACGTCGTGTAGATCGGATTCAGTGAATTTTGGCTCCACACAATCGAACTACTGTGAAACTCGATGCCTTAACAGCTCTGCCACCTTCAAATTTGACGCCACATAGTTCATAATTCTACTGCCGCACAACTTAACGCACTTTAGATTCAGTACTGAAGCATTGGACAACTATTAGTAGAGCTCATTCATTGTACTGCCGTTCATGTGCGTGTTCACCACCTCACCTAAGCTCAGAGCTGCACCACAGCTCCACCACCTTGAGACAGAAACTTGGCACACCCGCTCACGCCTGATACGCGGCCTGTCTATCACACATACTGCTGGAACTGTCCATCAAACATTTCTAATAGGGCACTTTAATCTATAAAAGTGATATTTAGAACCCGGCCAACGGGCCGGGGTGTCTCATCTAGAGGCTTGAATATAAGCCACTTCTGCTACGGCCCGCGCCTCACCCTCTAGGACCACATGAATGTGCAGGATCGTCGTCCTATACCTATAGCATGAGCCCGTTGGATGTTTCTGATCCAGAATGATCTTCATAACGTGATATTACATTATAATAGTCATTCACACACTGCCCGCTTAATATTACAGCAGTGACCTCATTTCTGATCGCCGATCCCATGTTGGACAAAGGACCGGTGGCGCGGGCCGAAATGAAAGAGCGATCTGCTGCCACGTGAGCTGGCTCCGTGTGATTCCTATTTTTTTTTTTTTTTTTTTTTTTTTTTTTTTTTTTTTTTTTGTTCTATTGGATCACTATTTAACACCATTCCTATTGGCCCTCCAAGTGGAGTGGCACCCCTTTTGGTCGTCAGCCTAGAGAGCTCAGCAATAGGGCGGCATAAATCGTGAGGGGTTAGTGATAAAGCAACTCCCGCAATAAACAAGACATAGCTATATGATCAAGGAGCGCAGAAAACTATAGTGGTAACTGTCCCCCAAGGCGCAAGAAACTTCAGTCAATACACCATATTATTCAAAGCTCTGACCAGAAATCACCCATCATAGTTATATCTTCAACCCCAGAGACCAAGCTCCAGAGACCCGTCAACAGCTCCCTGCATAAAATCGTGCAAAGATCTGGCATGAATCAGGCTAAGTCTGGCGTACATATTTTTTTTCTCCCATTGTATCCCACCCAGTTGCTCTTTGGCGATCATACACTAAATAAAGATCGTCTATAAAAGAAAGCATCTAAAGACATAGCACGATGCAGCTACTAACAGGAGAAATTACCAACCGACACATGATTAATAAAAAACTTACCTTTCATAGTTTGTGATGCTCTAAATAAGAATAAAAAAAGATACCGACAGCCGAGGTTTAAAAAGCTAATGTTCATGCTCAGGGCCCACGATGAAAACTTATTGCTCGTCTTCGGGAACCATCGTCTCCCACCTGTTTCGGTGCATGGAACCAATAAAAGCTGACTTCGAGAAAAACCGTTAGTGCCGATCAATACGCTTGCCGCGCGCTCACTTGCTAGTATTGTATTTCCCTTCCTCAATATGCATGTTGCCCAGATTAGATTCTTACCTGAATAGAGACGTATCCACCACAATGGTATCTCTATTGTTCGACGTATTTACTTTTTGGATTGTTTTAGATGACAATTACTGCACCCTCTTTGTAAAAAATGCCTTTTACTTTAAAAAAAAAATTCAAAATAAAAATTCTTGGGCTCTATATGCAATAGTCTGCCCACGGGCTGAAGGTGCTTTTTTTCAAACACAAAGTTCGAATAAATAAAAATATAGTTGGGGCTAAAACGGCCGTTGGAACCGTTGTATTATTGACCGTTAGTTGTATTAAAGGTAGCCTTACAAGATTGCGTAACCCATCGGGACCTCTGTGCACGGTGGACTTTTTTTTTTTGTTTTTTGTTTTTCTGGTTATGGGTTCCCGCTTCATGATCTGTCTGACCGAAGTGAAACATGCTGCCATAACCATAACTGAACAGCTCGTTAGTGTTTATGAATCACTTGAAGCATATATATATATTATAACTGCAAGAAATAAAGAAGAGACTGTTGTCCGGGCCGTGGCAGTGACTCAATCTATCTATGATCAGATTCAATTGGCCATGCGCCATGCCCTAAATTAAAAAGAAGAATAGATAATATTATACAACAATAAGAAATAAAATATAAATAAATAAAAAAAAAAATTAATAACAATTTAAACGTATCGTCAAAAATACAATAAATAATGAAACAATCTCTGTCGAGACGTCTGTTGGAGGGGGAAATCAATAAATAGATTAGTCGATAACAATCAAACAATTCGCATAATATCACAAGACATTGATGATAATGCCTCAGTGTCAGTACCCCAATTTCCCAATAAATATTCACTGTGCCTGTGCCAAAGTCCCTTCATTGTTCATTCCACAAGATCAGAAATGTTAACTTTCTCGCGCTTCTTGCCTTTTCCTCTAGAGTCAGAATCAGATTCCGAGCCTCTCTGCCTTGAGCTTTGTCGAGGACTAATTTCAACGACACCGCCAGAGGGAGAAGTCTCAGGTGGGACTTCTACTTTTGCTGCAGTCGTAGCACTAGAACTCGACGGAGATACTTGCTGGGGAGCTAAATGCTGCGGTTGCTGATACCATGGCTGAGCATCATACTGGTACTGCGAGGCAAAGGAGCCTTGGATTTGTGGAAATTGTAGATGCTGGTGATGCGGTGCAGGTGGAGGTGGAGGCGGATGTAGAGGGTGATGATAACCAGTATGTGACGAAGACGATGATGAATGGGGCGGCGGCGGGGGAGGTGGTAGCTGTTGTTGTTGTTGTAGTTGAGAATGCATTCCTTGTGAAGAAGAGGGATTGGTTTCGTATACAGGGTATTGGTATCCATACTGGTGATACCCATAGTATGGATATACTGAGGTAGCTTGTGGATACCCCATTTGTGGATGATAGGGTGGTTGATTTGCCATCGAATGCGGACTTTGAGGTATATGTCTATACTGAGGATGAGAATGTGACTGATGCTGTTGTTGCTGCTGCTGTAAAAGCTGTTGAGGCGGCGGCGGTCGCTGATGGTGTTGTTGATTAGGAGATTCGTTAGGATTTACAGGTATTGTTCTAATTGGTGCCGCCATTGCTGATACTGGTGTGAATACACATTCCTGATTATATTTTACACAGTTAGTACATTTATCTCTAGTTGGATCAACCACTCCTGAGCATCGTATCTGCAAAATATCCTGTTAGTAAAGTTCAAAATATCTTGTTTGATAGATCATACTTTTCTTCTCCTGCAATAGTTGCATGCTATTGCAGTGCGCTGCCTTGCGGCTCGTGTGAGTGGTGTACTAGATGCGCTAACACTGCGGTAAGGTGACCCACTAGGGGTGCTTGTCGTCGATCCAGTGGGTGCTGCAGAGGCTGTTGATTCTACAGAGTCAGGACGACCTGATGTAGAAACTGACCTTGATCTTATATTTAATTCTGATCTCTGCCTCTTGATTCGAGGTAGAGGATTCGGTTTTTGGCTTGTTGAGTCTGTGACTTTAGTGGGGGTAGCTGTTGCTGGAGACCCAGCCTTATGACTGCTACTATCGTCGTCGTCAGGTATCGAGTGCCTTCGTTTTATACTATCTTTTCGACCACCTTCAGACATATTTAGTCGATTTTATATAATCTGCAATCAATGTTGATTCAAAATTGCACTATCCATAAAGGTTTAGCATTCTAATTCTTGAAAAAAAAATGATTGTTCTCTAGAGATCTTGAAAATATAACCAAAATCACAAAACACACAAACACACAAACACACCCAGGGTAAAGTGACAAAAGTGAAGCTGCTGAGAGAAAGATATGGTTGTGGAGATAAATATAAGAGAGGAAGAAAAAAATCAAAAGAATTGCGAATGCATTAGCAGTTATATTGTATTCGATTCTCTTCTGCATAGCTCTTTTCTTTTCTTTTTTTTTTTTTTTTTTTAACATTCATACTTCACTTCCTCTCTTTCTCATACTGCACCGTTCTGCTTTCCCTTTATGAATCTGAATCAGTTCAGCTTGTCACTTGAGAGGCGTGGAGGCCCGCGCAGTTTTTTTTTCTTCCCTGTGGTAGACTCCCCAACTGCTGTTGCCAGAAAATCAAACCAAAAAGTAATTTCTAACGGGCGACGAACATGTTAGATGGAATTTTGGTTTAACCTAAGAATAAGGAGAAATCAAGAAAAAGAAAAACTCGAGCACATAGTTGTTCAAAACACATACATGTGTGCGGAAGCTAGAAACACAGCATGTATGAGCTCAAAAAAAAGAGAGAAAAAGAAATGTTATGCATCAATTAATTCATTCACTTAGAACCATAAAAAGAAATAACCGATCTCAGTTCTCTTTTTGAGTTTTTCTTTTTTCTTGAAGCCCTGTCCCGGCCCGGTTGGCTGAGGTACAAATCTCCTCTAGTAATAGATGTAGCCTGGTTTGGACCCGTTCCCGTTTGTGGTTGTACTATTCCCTATTCTTTTTTTCTCCAGTAGTATTTGGAACACCGGTTGGAAGAGCATTATTTTTTGCATCTTTTCTATAAGCAGTCAGACTCAGGGTGCTTATCCCAAGAAATAAATTTATTTTTTTTCTTTTTTAAAAAAAAATAAACAGACATTGCGGCGCTTAGATGGTACCCACAGGGTTGGAATTGTGGGTGGTCACACATGATCACAATGTACTGATAAATGTGTGGGTAGTTTGCTCCATCGCTGTTTCTGCTAGGTATGCGTGTGTTCTTATTGGATTAAGTATTGTGTGTATTGGATTAAGAGTTGTTTTTCATTCCTCGGAGAATAATAATGAAATAAAGCATTCAATACTCCATACGGATCGTATTCGAATAGTCCCAGAATATTTTTTTTTTCATTCGAGTAATGCCATTGAACCATGAATGGTAGTTGCAGTTTTGAAACATTCCTAGTTAGTACTATTTGATTTAAGGATAGTATCAGTGATATAAACTTACGCTCCGTAGGTGGTACTTTGCATACGTCAAGCAGTATTGGCATATTACTGATTAGCCGCGTAATGATTTTTTCGTCGAAGCAAAATATGGATAGCCAAAATGCTTGATAAATATCTATAG
>JAJLUM010000127.1:0-35883 GCA_030564265.1 Blastobotrys attinorum
AGACCCAATTCGGTCTTACTCTGGCCGGCGGTGGGGTGCGGGCTTTTCTCCAGGTTGCAGAACTTAAGAACTTGAGATCCATATTCCAAGCACTGTGGGTGAGGTTCAGCGTATGTTACTGATTGGCCCCATCCTCTGAATAAAATACGTGCTGAACTATCTTTTGGAGTATAGCGCTAGTTAATACCTCTTATACCAGTTCACGCTATCGCATAATGTTCCAAAATCACATTTTCGAACTTGGCTCACGCCGTATGAGCCGCACATACCAATAGACGCTATCACTACTACGATCATTATGGTCATTATTATTTTTAAATATTTATATTTGTTCTTTTAACACTATATTTCACTTAATTACAAGCAAAAAAAAAAAAAAAAAAAAAGTCCATCTTTTTTTCTCTTTCTCCCTTTAATTGTGCAATCGCTTTTCATACGAGTGCAAAGAGTGAACACCACCCTCCAACTGAGCAGATGGAGTTCGGTATTCGAATCTGACGGTACCGTTATCAACCTTCTCCCGCAATTCCTGGAGAGTTCGGATACCCATGTCCTGCAAACTATGTTGCACACCGGCAGTTAGGTAAGGAATAAACTTGGTAATAGAGCCTTTATCAACAACATTACCAGATACACCTTGAGCAACACGTACAGAATCAGATTCAGAGAAGTATCGAGAAGTAGCAGCATTGGAATCAGATCCAGTTTGTTCCATAGCCTCGATGGATCCCATACCACGATAGGCCTTCAATCGTTGACCATCTCGGAAAAAGTATTGGCCCGGAGATTCCTGAGTACCAGCAAGGAGACCTCCCATCATGACACAAGAGGCACCAAGGGCAAGAGCCTTGGTAATGTGCCCAATGTTTTGAACACCACCATCTGCAACACATGGAACACCAAATTTGTTGGCAAACTCAGCTACATTGTACACAGCAGTTCCTTGTGGTCGGCCACAAGCCATGACTTCTTGAGTGATACAGATGGATCCAGAACCCATACCAATTCGGATACCATCAGCGCCGGCAGCAATCAAGTTAGCAGCTTGTTCTCTGGTAACAACGTTACCAGCAATAACCTCGACTTCTGGGTAGGTCTTTTTGATCCATTCAAGCATTTCGACTTGGAAAACAGAGTTACCTTGTGATGAGTCTATAACAACAACATCCAAGCCAGCAGCAACAAGTTTGGCCAGTCGGTCTCGATCATCAGGTCGAGTGCCAATAGCTGCACCGCACAACAACTGCTTGGAAGTTGGGCTCTTGGAGGCGTTTGGGTAATTGTGATTCTTCTTTAAATCAGTTCGAGACAACAAGGCGACAATATTGCCTTCTCCATCAACGATTGGCAACTTGCCCTTTTTGGACTTCCGCAAAACGCTGTTGGCAGTTTGCAAATCGACACCTTGTTTGTCAAGAGTGATCAATTCTTTGGTCATGATTTCCGAAACTGGAGTAGAATCGTCATCCCAGAATTGAACATCTCGGGTGGTTACAATACCAAGCAATTTACCAGGCATTTTACCGTTTTCTATTTATTTTAGTTGTTAGTAAGACCGATCTTCAATATTGAAATAAAGTCTCTTCAATTCAGATAGATTAAAAAACTGTATCCCCAAGGCTGTTAGGCCAGTTACGGAAGAACGAAAGTTAATTGAGTTTTTTGAATAACATCATCTTGAAGATTGGGATATAAAATTAGCACTTACCAGTCACTGGGAAACCAGCAAAACCAAGTTTTTCCTTCAACTGTTTAACTTCACCAACAGTAGTGGTTGGAGCAACAACTACTGGATCAGAAATAAATCCATTTTCATATTTTTTGACTTTTCGGACCATTGCGGCTTGCTCATCAGCAGTACAGTTGTGGTGGATGATACCAATACCTCCGAGCAAAGCCATATGAATAGCCATATCTTCTTCAGTGACGGTGTCCATAGGAGAAGAGAGCAATGGAGCTTTCAAAGAGATCTTCTTGGTCAACTTTGATTCGATACTGACTTCACTAGAAGGGAAATTAATCTTTCCAGGCAAAATCAAGAAATCATTGTAAGTCAAACCACCACGAGTTTTAGAGTCCATCAAAGTATGAACGTCCAACCCGTCGAGGGTTTCGTAACTCTTAAGGTGTTCCAAAGCTTTGGTGTAATCAAGCATCTTTTTCTGTCTTTTTGGATTTTATGGTCTTAATTTGAAAATTAATACGAAATGGTATTGATAAACAATAATTAAAATAGATTTACACAATAGATTAAAAGGAAAAGGTTTAGTTGGTTCACGGTATGTGACCCCCCCAACAAAACAAGAAGAGAAAAGAAAAATTTGCACAGAGGAGGGAAATCCGAAGATATTTATATATTTTGGATTTGTAACTAGTCACTTCGGCGCTTGAAGGAAAAAAAATTTTTTTTTTGAGCCGCACATGACCTGCGCAAGTCTCTTTTTCGGAAGTTACCCGGACCTAATGTGGAATTTTACTAACAGTTCACGATTCTCCCAAAAAGGACGGATCGAAACGACACACGGTAACACTATATAGTACTCATACTTTAATAATAATAATAATAAGAGTAATATAATCATACAACAGCCATATTTATAACATATATCTCTCGAGAGAATGAAATCATCGACAGCTACAAAACAGGTTCCTGTGCTACCCGAGAGCGAGGGTAAGTCCACACATATCTTATAGTGTTGGAATTTTCAAAGTCCAAAAATGAAAGCTAACCGTGTTGGACAGAAATCAAATATAAACAAAAATGCAAAGACCTGAGAAAAAGAATCCATGAAATCGAAGAGAGCAATGAAACAATGTCGCTTTCAATTGAGCGAACAAAGAGAGCAATTAAGCGAATAAGAATTGAACGAGCTCTTCTACTAGAACGAGTAGAAGAGCGTACATTGCTGAAAGTCGACGATTCGGATGGCACCCCGTCGCCTCCAGCATCTCCAATTCCTAACGAAGCATTGAAACGAAGAGAACAATCGCCTAGTTTAGGTGGAATCGGGACTGACTCTCCACCTCCAGCAAGACCCAAAAAGCAAGCTGCTGTGCGGGATCCCAAACTGCCAAAAAGGCCTCAAAACAGGTACCGAATCTTCTGCGAGGACGAGAAGGAAAACATCAAAAAGCGTATGGAGGCCAAATTCCCAGGAGAGAATTATGATCTGAACCGAGCAATGGCTGATGCCTGGAAGGAGTTGAACAGTGAACAGAGAAAGAAGTATAATGAAATGTATGACGATGCGCGTGCTAGGTATGTGCGAGAGATGGCAGAATACCAGAAGCAGAATCCGGATAGTGACCACCGCGAGATTAAGGTAGCTCAAAAGATGTATAAGGAACTAGCTGGCAAGGATTATCCCATTGAAAACCCATTTGAGTCAACAATTGCGTCGTCGCCGCAGGCCGCTCCTATGGAGGATGATAACGATGATGATGTGGAAGACGATAACAATGGAACAGGTGAAGCAACTGAGGATGTGAGTCATAGTGGCAATGGGAATGGTAATGGAAGTGAGAATGTGAACGAGAATGAAAATGAAAACGAGAACGAGAATGAGATTGACAACGAAAATGACAATGACAATGAAAACGAAATTGAGAACGACAATGACGATGGGGGGAATGTCAAAAGTGAGGATGATGATGAAGATGACGAGGAGGATAACGAAGGCGAAGACGGTAATGCCTTGGATGAAGATCAAGATGTTGAGCTGCCAGATGCTGATGATCTTGAACCAGAGCCAGAGCATGAACCGGAAGCAGAACCAGAGCCAGAGCACGAGCCAAAACCAGAACCAGAGCCGGAATCCACTCCAGCCCCAGCTGCAGAGACCAATTGACAAACAATCTATCAATAGTATGAAAGGCCGTTTACTCAAGTTTGGCTCCTTTTTATCGAGGTTTATGGTACTGAATATTATTACTACATATATAAATATATATACAGTGCGTTCATATCTGCATTAATAATTTAATTTACATCAAGAGAATAATTTGGAAAAGCAAAAAAAAAGCAAAATCAAAACTATTAAAAGGATGATGAGAAACTCACTATCCCGAGAGATCCATTTGATTCGGGTCAACTGAAACCGCTGGAGGTGAGATATTGTCCTGTTCGTACTTGGCTGTTGCAGCTGCAGAGCTAGGACTAGTCTCGTTTGGAGCAATATCCTCATCATCAGTGTTTCCCGGAGAATGGTTACTGAAGCTCGTTCTGTTGAATTCGATAGCAGGCGGAGCAGGAGGTGCCTCTGCGTCCGTTGTCTCAACAAGCTCCTTAGGAGGAGTGAAACTGGTAAGTTCCATATAAATATGATTAGCCTTGGAAGCTAGAATAGCGACTTTCTCGTCTCGGAAAGCCACTCTCCACACCGCGTCGAAATGGCCACTCAAGTCTCGAATATGCTGACCGGTATTCATGTCCCATACTCGAACTTGACCATCACTACCACCCGACACTACTCGATTGTCATCGAATTGTAATGATGTGACAGAATTGTCATGGGCAGCAAATCGGTGAACACAAGTATAGCTATTTAGATCCCAGACTCTAACGGCGCCATCTGAACCGCCACTGACCAAGACATTATCCTTCATTTGGATTTGCCCCACTAGAGAAGTATGGCCCTGGAGTATGCCAGTGCACTCACCAGTATGGACATTCCAAATCCTGATTGAGGCATCTAAGGAGCCGGTAGCGACTCGGTCTCCATCAAATGCTAGGCAGTATATCTGAGACATATGCCCTGCTAGAGTATGCAAGCATTCACCGGTAGATATCTGCCATACACGGGCAGTGAAATCGTAACTGCCACTGATACAGATATCGCCCATGACAGCCATACATCTAACCGATGAAGCGTGACCCTGGAGAACTCGTTTACAAACTCCTCTTTCCAGATCCCAAACCCTCAGTGTGGTATCACGGGACCCAGAGATGGCAGTCTTGGAATCAACCATCTCGAGGCATCTAACTGTAGACGAATGACCTCGCAAGATCTGTAGACAGTTACCAGTTTTCAAATCCCAAACTCTTACGTCCCGGTCACATCCACCACTGACTAAAGTGTCCCCCATTAGAGCCAGAGCCCAAACGCCCATGACATGGCCGAACAATGATCTCAGCATTTTGCCATCTTCTCTGAAAACAAAAATCTTAGAATTGTCTAGTGCGATAACGATATACCGGTTTGTCATTAGCAAAGCTGTGACTACTCCGGGGTTGGTGATAACATATCTAGCGGCCAGACGCCCACCAGAGTTCCAAGCGCTGTTAAGCATATACTCATTCTTGAAATGAGACCGATAGGACCTGGGGACAGGTTTTTTGGTGGCTTCTGGGTCGTAAATGGCCTCGGCCAGGTCATCCTGGCTCATTGACGACGGATCGATAGAAACACTAGGTAGCCGCATCGACATACGATGATCTCGGTTTACCGCAGCAGACAGTCGTCTAAAATGATGACTTTTGCATAATTCTTTCCAGGTAAGGTCATCACTCAGGATAAGATACCATAGTCTTGATACTTGGGATGCTCTGGCCAATGTGAGAGGGTCGTCTATATAACTCAGAATGACAAAGGAGATTTCCCGAGGAAGCATCCGGAATGGATCCTTCTTGAGAAGGGGCTCAATGAATGATTGGGCAGATGCAAGAACTTCTCGACCACATCCTGATAACAGGGCTTGGATATACGCCGCTTTGTCTGTGTCGGTTAGGTGAGTGAACATTTGCTTAGCTTTGTTCATGACGTCTGGCTGGACTCGCTGAGGGAGATGTTGATGCTGTATGTATTCTTGATGCTGATTGTGAATGCTAGAACTATTGTTATTGCTGTCAAATTGTATTTTTTGTGGAACCAGGTCGTGGCCCAGCAGGTGCTCGTTGTTAAAATCATTATTATCGCTACCGCTCAGTTCGGCATTGGATGCTTCTGACAGTGTTAAAGGAGATGGACCAGGAGAATGAGATGAGTACAGCGACTTGTAGAATGAGGTTGGTACTGGCGATGGAGCTGGAGTTGGAGGAGATGAAGAGGTTGATGCCGGATCCAAAGTCAGGTCAGTTTTCCTTGTTGAAAACTGGGAGTTCTTCATTCTTCACTTTTGTGATACTGTGTCGAATTGGCTTTTTCTTTTCTTTATGAGATGTCGCAATCTTTTTTTTACCCTTCTTTTGTTACCTGTGTCGATATCAGGTTTTTAGAGCCAGTTGGAGTTTAGGTATATCAAAATGATCCCGACTCAGTCTTTACGATCTTGATATAGTTATAATCCGAGTTTTAAGACTACAAGCTTATGAGAACTTTTTCTTATTATATGAGATCAAAGTTCTTATTCTCTAGAATGTTCTTGGATATAGCTATATTCGTATTATAAGAAGAGAGAAAAAATTTTTTTTTTTTTAAGTCCTGATATCACGATTATGCAAGTCTGGCAGATGTATGTGTAAAATTCCGTGCTCAGATGCAACTAACAACGGAATAATTCGCTTTGAAGTAATAGACTTGTCGTTGCAGTAGTTGTCTAAAGTTAATAGCAACACTTCTATGCCAAAAGTCAAAAGTGTAAAATAAGAAATAAAAAACGAGAGAAAAGAGTTTGATCAAAAAAAAAGAATAAGAAGGAAAAAAAAAAAAAATTAAGACAAAAAGATGTCTATCACACAAGCTATATATCTCTTTTTTTTTTTCTTTACCTCTCTGTGGGATTATGGCTAATTAAGACTGGAACAAAGGAGTGGGCTAACAGCCAACTTTTCCTCCTTCCTCTCTCTGTGTGGTTCCGGCACGTCGGAGGAAAGTTCTATGTACTACCTCTTGTGGCCTTGTTTTCCGATATGGCGTCTACCACATATTTCCGATCCCATTGTCTCATTGTGTCGATGAGTACTTGGGACCAGGGGTGAATTCTCGATGAATGTGGATCTTTCTAGTTCGTAGGTTCTCTATTCAGAATAGGCTGGGGACTTTAGAGGTAATAATTGTTGAATAGTGATAAGAAAAAGTTGATGTGTAAGACATCAGGATTGTTGGGATTGGGTTAAATCGTACCAGTATCAGTGGAGAAAAGATTCATTACACTCCTATGAGACACGAGAAAGAAATAACTATATGGTTAGACTAGATTTCGTCCGATAGAACTGTTCTTCTGGAAGTTCCTATTGTCACCACTAGAGTTAGTGAACCTAAGGGTCCAAAGTAATACCTGCCTTGGTACTAATATACTGTGAACATCATCATCGATCGAGCCTCAGATCTTTTGATCGCGAAAGGTGGAATCGATCTTGTCCTTGTATGTAGTGCATCACCCGATGAGATAAAGAGCCTCTTACTCAATCAGGTTAAGACTTAGGATTCTTGCTGGCTAAATGAGGTTAGACTTGGCCGTCTTGCGAGCTAATGAGGTTGAATCGGAACTTTTTCTTGCTAGCTGAACGAGGTTGGACCACTATTTTTCCTCTACTAATTAGAAAAGTGTTAGATAAGGTCTCTTCTTGCTAGCCAAATCAGGTTAGACCAGGGCTTATTGCTAACCAAATCAGGTTAGAACAGGCCCACCTTTTAGCTAAACCAGGTTAGACCCAGTCTTCAACGCACATGGGTCCCAAATGCGTACTAAATCAAGTTCATCACATTTTCCTTCTCAGTAGAACAAACACACCGCAAAACCTGGTTCCAGTTCAAGCTAGAATATTCTACAATGGCGACTCCAAAGTACAATCTTGAAATATACTATAGTTAGTAAAGCCAAGGCTAGATCCTAGACAGGCTCAAAGTACGCCAACTGCCGATATGCCGAGATACCGGTTTAGGCAGTAATTGCCAGTTACAAGCCGGGCATCCGCCTCAAGGCGTGAGCCTCACACTATTGTAAACATGCGACTCGTTCTTTCGCCAAATAAGGTGGGATTCTTGCTTGGTCTAAGGTTAATCACATAGTAGTCTAGTCGTGGGATTCCTAGCCGGCTTATGCTAGTGCATTGAGGGATAATGCATAATATTATTAAAACGATATTCTCTGGCATCATATCGGGCCAATTTCTACTTGTTCCGTCCGGAAGGATTACAAATCTTGTTATATGCGCAGTATGGCACAAGAATCTTGGGTAGGGCAGCAATTTTTTTTTTTTTTTTCCTCATCTAGCAAAGACAGTTATGAGGTAGGAATCCCAAGCCCATTCCATCCACTCCTCATTATTTCAATTTCGTCATAATCAACGAATCTTGAGTATCGGAGCAGAAGAACGATATTAATAAAACAATAAGAAAAATTAGCTCCAGAACATTTATTAAAATTGATAGTACACAATGGTTCTATTGTACACAGGAAACACCCTCAAACATCAGCTCAAACCAAACGTAGATGTTTCTTGTATAATATCTCATGTTCTAGAGGCATGGAAATCGAGTAATAACGGGCAAAGACCTGTGATCTCGTCTCCAGACTCAAATCAGAAAAACGACATTTTTCCTCCTTTAGACTACTTCCCACCATGCACCAGTGACGAACTATCACCTTCAGAGATCACTGCAAAGCTATTTCTTCCTAATGGAGTCACAGTAGCTCAGGCTGAGGAACGAATCCGACTGGCCCTGCAAACATACAAGCAAATCCGCAAGGAATTGCCAATCTCAAATCTAATCTTGTCTCTACAGGGTCTTTCCTTTGAGCACGAGGACGAAACAGAAAGCACTGTATCTGATAAAGATCTTTATGATATTTGGAACATTGCTACTAGCATGGACCCCCAGTTGGTCCAAAATTATGGGATTTCAGAACTGTCTATGACCAGACTTCAGGCTCTTCTCACTACCATTGATGAAAACAGTGGCGACAGTGGAGCCATTCCACAGCCCGAGATAGACAATATCAATGCGAGTGACTGCTGTGCACTACCGCCAAAGTTGATTGAGCTGTCGAAATCTCGGAATATCAAGCTTCTGGCTCACCATGATCCACAGGATTTGCTTCCAAAATCCGAGATTAAAGAACACTTAGACATATCAGGTGACTGGGACTGGATCATGAGGCTGACATATATTGTAAAGGACCGGCAAGTTTTGGCAGGCAACGAGTATTTGATTAGCATACAGGATGAGCTGTAGCGGGACCCATCGTGATTTTTGTATTATTATGGGGCACTTGGTTCAGCGAGCAATAGGTCTGGGCTTGTAATGGATGTTCATTCATACTATATGTCATACATGACGTATCAATACTAGCCCCAGACAATTGCTTTCTCAGATGCAGTACTCCAGTTTAGATGCTGCTAGATTAGTATGCGTGAATGAACTTCATTTTATTTTATTTCAATTTTTGTTTTTTCTTTTTTTTTTTTTTTTTTTGCTTATATGCTTTATCTTTAACTTGTAAGTCGCCCAATACAAGTTTTATTGCAACCGTGTGTTACCAAACATCCAGCTAATTTCGTCACTCAGCACAAAAGCCTATATTTATATACAATTTCCTGCTCTCAGGCTCCACATAGCATCTGGGCATCAAATCTAATCACGCCATACTACACCAAAATATAGGAATAATCTGGAGCGCAGATCCAAGAACTCTCAGTCCATATTATTAAGCATCCTACAACGGGAAAAGTTACTACCACTAATAGCCCCACAAGTATAGGAAAAACCGCTTTTTCAACGCAATACAATTCAATCAGATATTTCATAAGTACTCTGAACTAGCCTATGAGATTTTTAACTACGTTCCAGATATTTGTACTTTAATAAACGCTTACAAAACATCTGACGCTACTACATCAACAATCACATTCACCAATGCAACTAAAATCTCAACAGCAATCAATACAATGACAATAAATTCCAAATACTCCTCATGGGCATGCCCCAGCTGCTCCTTGAGCATCTGTAACAAATCTCCAATAACTTCTAGTCGGGTATTCAGTAACGAAACCCGCTGATTAATCTCCAGATAGCCCCGAGTCGCCTGGTATATCGGCTCCAGGTGCGGCTCCGACCACATGAGTTCTGGCGAGTCCAGAATGGACCCATGCAAATTAATATTGATACGAAGAATAAATAACTCACCAATGCTCTTCATGATGTTTTTTCTGTTCATATTGATCTTACCCGTAAGAGCAACCTCTTGCGGGAAGTCCTGTGTATCCTCAATAGTATTGTCAACAAGTTCCTCGAATAAAGAAATCTTGACTGACTGAGCAATCGCATGCGAGATGGACAACTTGATCATGTAATTGCCATTATCCCGCAACGTGATGAAATCATTGTAGATTCGCGGCTGGTAACTCTTAGTAACATAATAATTGAACTCCTCGACTTGAACGTCCTCTTCTGAAAGCTTCTCCATTTCAAACTTAGCCAGCTCTCTCAGGAACCGTTTTTCCTCATTTTCGGTAAACCCCCACAAAACTACCACACCGTATTCAAACATGAAAACGTCACTGCGGCCAGAGTAGCTTACATCAATCTCACCACCTTCGTCATCTAGACGTATCAGATCGTGGTCGACCTCTTGCGTCTGGGTATTATCTCGCCGATATGAGTATGGTGTGTACAGACATTCATCAAACAGCTTCGGGGACGCACTATGCGATTTCCGTCCTGCCAAATATCTTCCTAATTCTTTCATTCTGTATGTCCCAGATGTGCAGTATGCAGTGACCCTGGGAAGCATAGATCGATGGTTTTTACTCAGTCGTTCTGCATCTTTCCTAGCTGGAGTATCCTTTATTCTAGTTACCTGGGAATAAACATCTCTGCCAGACTCCTCATCGTCCGGTATGGGCTCATCGGGCAGCAATTTCAGCTTTTGAGCTGAATATGATGTTCTCTGTGGGCCTAGTTTATGCACTGTATTTGGTAGAGACGTTTGATTCTGGGGGGAAAGTCTCTTTTTCTTATTGGAGCTTGTGGTACTGTTATTACTCATGAAATCCGTGCCATCTGGGAAATCAGGACGACTTCTAGCCATGTAAGGCTCTATATGAGAACTATGAGACCGTTGTATTGACGGTCTCTGCGATTCTATATCATGCAAAAGTGGAGATTCCTCAGACATGCTTTGTGGTTCTACTAGTAATAAAAAATTATGTCGATACTAGAAACAATGGGATCGAGAAGTACATATTAGCTCACAACGGCTCTCGCGCCCAACCAAAACAAAATGTGCGAGCCGCTCGGTTAACGATAGAAAAAAAAAATTTTTTTTATATCCCATTATCTGTGGACATTTTTTGATCTTTTTTTTTTTTCCTTCTTTCCCTCTTCCCTGCTTTTTCTCGCTATAAAAAGAAGGCACCTTTTATATATAAATATATATACACTTGTCTTCTGTTAATACCGAAAGAACAATTGGTTCTATTGTATTGAAAAAAATTATTAATTCCCTTAAATTTTTTTGTTCCTGAAAAATATAAATTTACTATAATTGACAATGAAATACGTTGTAGTATCTGGAGGTATGCCGTGCTAGTTCACTTAGAAAACCCAATATACTGACTATTAAAAAAAAAGGTGTTATTAGCGGAATCGGAAAGGGCGTGATTGCTTCTTCTACAGGCCTTCTATTGAAAACATATGGTCTGAAAGTGACCTCAATCAAAATCGACCCTTACATGAACGTCGATGCTGGTACCATGAGTCCACTCGAACACGGTGAAGTTTTCACTCTGAACGACGGTGGTGAAGTAGATCTCGATCTGGGAAACTACGAGCGTTATTTGAATACCACTTTGACGCGTGAACATAATATCACCACTGGAAAAGTCTACAGCCAAGTGATCGAAAAGGAACGAAGAGGCGATTACCTTGGTAAAACCGTTCAAGTGGTACCTCATTTGACCAATGCTATCCAGGATTGGATCGAACGAGTCGCACATATTCCTGTTGACGAAGATAATCAAACACCAGATGTTTGTATCATCGAACTCGGAGGTACTGTTGGTGATATCGAGAGTGCCCCATTCGTCGAAGCTCTACGACAATTCCAATTTAGAATTGGTGTGGAAAACTTTGCATTAATCCATGTGTCTTTAGTCCCAGTTATCCACGGTGAGAAAAAGACCAAACCAACTCAAGCTGCCATCAAAGATTTGCGATCTTTGGGATTAAACCCAAACATTATCGCTTGCAGATGTTCCGAAGAATTGGGCCAATCTGCCATTGATAAAATTTCTATGTTCTGTCACGTGGGGCCAAACCAGGTATTAGGTGTCCACGACGTGAATTCCACTTATCACGTTCCAATCTTGATCAAAGAGCAAAAATTACTCGATTTCTTCGTAGAGAGATTCAAGCTTGCCGAGCTTCATGTTTCCAAAGAGCGAACCGAAAAGGGCGCCCAGTTGTGGAAACGATGGTGCAATCTCACTGACTCTCATGATCGATCCCTCGATACGGTCAATATTGCTATTGTTGGTAAATACACTGATCTTCAAGATTCGTATATCTCCGTGGTTAAGGCTCTAGAACACTCTGCATTACGGTGCCAGCGGCT
Source organism: Blastobotrys attinorum (assembly GCA_030564265.1). Taxonomy (NCBI): domain Eukaryota; kingdom Fungi; phylum Ascomycota; class Dipodascomycetes; order Dipodascales; family Trichomonascaceae; genus Blastobotrys; species Blastobotrys attinorum. The sequence goes on from JAJLUM010000127.1 coordinate 12,496, forward strand.
ACTTAAAATTACTTGGGTAGAGGCAACCGACTTGGAAGAAAAGAGTGCTGATTCCAACAAGATCAAGTATCATCAGGCCTGGGGCAATCTGTGCTCTGCTGACGGTATTTTAGTCCCAGGTGGTTTTGGTACTCGGGGTGTGGAAGGAATGATCCATGCTGCTCAGTGGGCTCGAGAAAATCGAGTTCCATATCTTGGTATCTGCCTCGGGTTCCAAGTTGGTGTCATTGAGTTTGTACGACACGTTCTCGGTAAGGATACTACTTCTATGGAGCTTGATGAGAATCACCCAGATCCGGCTATTGTCTATATGCCTGAGGTCTCCAAGACACAAATGGGCGGCACCATGCGACTTGGACTGCGTGAGGCTCATTTCCAACCGGGATCCGACTGGTCCAAGGTGAGAAAGCTTTACTGTGATGCTGAAGTCGTGCACGAGCGACATCGACATCGATATGAAGTTAATCCTGAGCGAATTGAAGAATTTGATGCTGGTGGATTGCATTTCGTTGCTAAGGACGAGACTGGTCAGCGAATGGAAGTTTTCGAACTGAAAGACCATCCATACATGGTTGGTACTCAATATCACCCAGAATATTTGTCCAAGGTATTGGATCCTTCTCAGCCCGTTTTGGGTTTGGTTGCCGCTGCTTGTGGCCAATTAGAAGAAGTTATTGAGACCATCAAAACTACACCAGCTGGAGAGTTCTAAGTTCTATCATCCATACGAGCAAACTGATGTTAGTTCTAAGCGATGCAATATTTTCTTCTATCCTTTCTTATTACTTTAATCATTTAACTAGATTATTTTAAAACCAGTCATTCGTGCTTTTAATTATTGCTTTACTGCTTTTTTGTACATATAGATTTGCCGCATCATACTAATAAATTATCAATCGATAACTCATCTCATTTTCTATCTTCTGCTGCTCGCTCACCGTGGGAAATTCCAAGCCGCATAAGAAAAAAAAAAAAATTCTCAGCCGCACGACTGAGTTGGGACTTGAAATTTTTTTTTTTTTTTTTCTACTATCGATATTGCATATAACGAATTCACACTGGAACACCTACAATATGGTTAAAAAGAGTGGAACTGACTCTGAAGTCAGGAAATTTACTGTAAGTTACTATTACCTACTGCAAGAAAAGTCTTTTTCGAAGACTAACAAATGATTTTTACATCTAGTATGTGTCTTTTCGAGACAAAGTAGATTCTTTAAAAATCGATCCAGTGCGTAAAACTCGTAAAAGGGTTACAGACTACTCAGAACAGGATTCCTTTTTTATTACTTCTCTCCAAAACTGGAGAGAGTTGAATCTTTCTGGTGTATTCACAGATTTCACAGATCAAGTGGAATCATGTAGTCGTTCTCTACCTTTGATCTTGCACTACAAGCAAGATATATTTGAGAGTCTCTATAAGAACATCTCAAAAAAGGATAAGTATTCCGTCGAGACATTACTAGAGTAAGTTTTATCAACCCTCGCAGGTATAATAGAAACTAATGACATATGTATACAGTTTACTCATACAATTTGCTCGAGATTTGGGCCCTGATTTCGAACCATATTTCGGCCCAACTCTAGAACTACTGATAGAACTAGCGACAGACACATCTTTACCACAACAGGACTATTCTGTAGTTTTGGAATGGTCTTTTCATTGCATGGCATATTTATTCAAATATTTGTCGAGGCTTTTGACTGAAGACTTGAGACCGACTTATATAGCTATCACCCCATTGATGGGCAAATCATCCAAACAGAGAGACTATGTCACAAGATTTGCTGCTGAATCGTTATCATTTCTTCTGAGAAAGTGCAAGGGCGAAGCGCTAACAGACATTATGGTCAAAATTCTGGAAGACTCCGAAGAAACTGAATCAGAGGCATTTTATACAGCCTTGACCGTTTTGGTCTCTGATTCTATCAAAAGCACCGGCAATAACCTGCATTCTAGAGCAACAAATATCCTGGAAACATTACTTAATAGCACCCAAACTACTAAAGCCGCAGATTTTACAGCCGGTGTCATAGCTTCCGTACTACATCATGCCAGAGCTGAGACAGCTAAACCAGTTTTTGATGAAGTTTACAAATTTATTGATGACAGTTCCCGATGCAATAAAATCGTAGCAATGAAGATTGTATTCATTCTGGCTGGGCTAAGAAAAGGGTCGCGAGTCACAGACTGGTGTAAGCTTTTCGAATATTCTATTAAAGTATTGACAGGAGAAGACAAAGCTTCACTAATAGAGCTGGCTTCGACTTTGATAATCAGCTCAGACTTTACTGCATGTACACAATACCACCAAAAGCTTCTCAAGGCTTTAGACTCTACGCTAGATGTTTCTGAGTTTCTGGTATTTGCTCGACTTGTCATGGATCAAAATAAAGAAGGCTTTGCGAACTTTGTGATGCCCAAAGTGAAGAATATTATTCAATCACAGTGGGAAAATAATGAGTACGTGATCCTGCTTGTGCTCTCTGACATGCACAAGCGGGACCTTCTGAGCTTTGACTATTCACCTGGTCAAATGCAGTTGGGCCAGGGATCGGGGTTGGCTCAACAAAGCGCAAAGTACTTAAACTCCAAAAATCTCGATATTTCAAATGTTGACGTTCAGGTTCAAATATGGTACTCTCTAGAGTTACATAGAATTGCATTCCAGGCAAGAGATTTAAAGCTACTGCCGCTCTTGGAAGCACTGCGGAAGGTTGAAAAGAGCCCGTTGGTATGCTCGCTTATTGGGAAAATCTTGAGTCTCAATGGTGATGAATCTGGTGATCTGCTTATTGAGCTGATTCCGGAATTGAGCAAATTGAGACAATCGGAGACATTCTTGAAAGGTTATCTCAACCTGATCACTGCTGCGTATGTTCACACAATTAACTCTAATTACAAATTGCTAACTAAAGAAACAGAAAAAACGTCTCCGAAGAGAATATGAAAAGTATCATCCTTGAATTTGTGCCCTGCCTGAATTCAGTTAGCCATGACGTACGATATACAACATTAGAAGTTATTTCTAAGGCGTACAAGAAAGCAGGAAAATCCATACCGAAGCTAGTATCTCAGTGTTCTCTAATTGAGCAAATACCACTGGATATCTCTAATGGGAGAAACCTCACAATGCATATCCGAAATCTCGGTATCAACTTTTCCACTACTCCTTCTGATGAATGTTTGGATAACATTATCCCACGGTTCATTTTTGGACTTCTCACAGTGCGGTTCCAGCCCATTTGGCAGGCGGCTTTTGAAGCTCTTTCAAAAATAGGTAGCGGAGAGAAGAGCATGGATCTGGTTTGGGAACTAGCTCATGATTGGATTGAGCCGCAAGACACTGATGATAGGCTATCACCGCTAGATGCTATACCACAAGAGGAGTTTCAACGATTCAGCACTCTCAATTGCACCAATCTAAACAGTGAGATAAAAAAGACTATGGAATATTTGGAATCATTCAAAGATCCGGAGAACTCGCTCAAACTACTGATAATAGGCACCATCGAAGCACCTGAGGCACCCTCGTTTTTGAGGCTGCATGCATTGCAAGTACTTATAAAGTTACCTCGCCTTGCAGAGCGTCATGGCCGGATCTTGGTCCCGTTTTTTCTCAAAAAAGAAGAATGTACTGAGGATGATGACAGTAGCAGCAGCTCTGAGTGGTCCACGAAAGAGCGTATGACGTTGTTAGAGTTGTTTACACTGTTCGGTAATCCAAAATCTCTGTATCAAACCGAAAAAGTTTACGAACGAATGCTCTACTTATTAGGAAACCGAACAGTGCAAGTACAGAAGCTCGCATTAAAATGCATCTTGACTTATAAAGAGCCAAGTATTCGTAAATATGCAGATTCATTGAACAATCTGCTAGATGAAACGACATTTAAGGACGAAATCACAAGCCTCATCAACAACTCCACGGAAGATGGCGAAGGAACACTTCACCATGATGACCGCGATGCCGTTTTGCCATTGGTCATTCGAATCCTGTTTGGACGTTCTCAAATGGCTAAGACAGGTGGTGGTGTGAAACAAAGTTGGAGAGGTGCTGTTGTGTCTTCTTTGAACAATGTCGAACCAAAATTTGTGCGACTTTTCGTTTCTTTGGCAACCAATCGTCTGGATGCAAGTGGATTCTTGGTGCAAGATGATACTGACGGCTCATTTGGCATTAATATTGACCATGAAAACCTGAAATCGAGTGAATTGATTCGAAGAGAGCTTGGATTCGTTACTATGCTGGAAAAAATTGTCGATATTCTTCGAGCTAAGGTAAATGTAGCTCTGGACTTGATTATGGAAGCATTGGTATTTTCCATGTATCATGCACAGGCAATTGAATCTTTAGATGATGAAAATGCATTAGTTGCTAAGAATAGCAAGTCGATTCGTACACTTGGATTCAAGTGTATTGACTCGCTCTTCACTCAAGTAACTGAAGCTGACTGGGGGCCATACTTTGGAGTATTATTTGATCATTTTATATCTCCAAAACTAGATAACTTTGCTGGTGAAAATCTAGCACAGCCATCTTCGTTGATGAAATTTTTCATGACATTGACTACCCGAAACGACTTGGTAAAATACTTTGGATGGGGTAACATGGCTATTCCTGATGCATTGTTCAGTTGCTTACATCACGATTCTGTGAAAGATTCAGTTGTGGATTTGTGTATGTCTACTATGTTGAATCTCTTTGAGCTAGAAAGCTCAGGTGAGATTGTCGACACTTGTGCTCGAATGGTACTTGAAAGGATGCCAGTCTTATTTGCTCGAGAAGAATCTAGCAACGAACTATTGGACAAGGAGTCTCGTGTCCTCGTTGGACTTCTAACTCGTACTGACTTTACACTGTCTTTGAGACGACAGTTGATTCAAGTATCATTATCTGCACTTGAAAAAAGTACAGCAAAGATAAAAGTATCTGTTAAAGTTACTATTATGCAGGCTTTATCGAAATTACTAGTTCACAAGGACACTGAAGATGAAGAAATCGAACAAGTATTTTTGTCATTGTCGCCTTTGTTCAAACAGTTCAGTGACAGAATAGCCCGGCAAAATTTGGCATTACTTTATCAGTCATTCGGTCAAAAGATATCAAAACTTTCAGTGGTTGGTGACCTGATAGTTGAGCTAAATGCTTACTCCACAAGGCGCGTTGAACTGTTAGACTTTGATAGGAGACTAGCCGCATTTGCCAAGATCAATGAGGAATTATACTCTGAACTCAGTGCAACGGAGTGGCTACCGTTACTGTACAATGTCCTCTTTTTTATCAAAGATCGAGAAGAATTGGCTCTACGAACAAACTCTACTTATTCTATTAAAAGATATATTGACTGTTTCAGCTCCAAGACATCCCAAGAAGCTGAGCCTTATATCAAGTTACTTCAAGATGTATTGCTCAATGCTGTACGACTGGGGTTGAGAGAAAAGAGTATACTTTTTCGACAAGAGTTTATTTCAATTTTATGGTATCTGGTTGAGAAGGGCCAGAACTATGATGGCCTGGATGATTTGAAATGCCTTTTATTCGAGGGTGACGAAGAAGCCAATTTTTTCTATAACATTACACACGTTCAACAACATCGTCAGTTGCGAGCTATTCGCCGATTGGCCCAGTTTGCACAGCAACTCCAATTAAAGGACACTTCAATTGCTCACTACCTGCTGCCAATCATCGAACACTACGTTGAAGATGCCAGTGGAGACACGCATAACCTGTCTACTGAGAGTATTAATACTGTAGGGGTACTGACCCGTCACTTGACTTGGAACCAGTATAGAGCTATAACAAAGCGATATATCTCTTACTTGGCCAAGCATGACAATATGAAAGTAACAATTCGGCTGATTGATACCGTTGCAGATTCTCTGTCTGTACCTGAATCTGGTGTGAAATCTGGTGATGAAGACGACAATGAAGATGATAAAAATGTGATGAAAATAGGTGGATATGGCGTAAAATTGAGCCAGAATCTACCAACCACTGATCGATTGAGCGCATTTATATCCCAAGACATTGTTCCCATCATGCAGAAATGCCTGAAATCAAGAAAAAATGAAGAAGATGACGATCTGACAACCAGAATTCCCCTGGCTATTCCAATTGTAAAGTTTTTGAAAGTACTTCCATCAGACTTACTCGAGGTTAAATTACCTGGAGTCCTCACTGGTTTCTGCCAAATTTTGAGATCCAAAAGTCAGCCTTTACGAGACATGATCCGAAAGAGTCTTGGTAAAATCGGAAGAATTTTGGGTGCCAGATATGTAGTCTTCATCATTAAAGAATTGAAAGGAGCATTAAGACGAGGTACCCAATTGCATGTGCTTGGATACTCTGTTCATTCTCTTTTGACGGAAATGCGTGATATCTTGGAGCATGGTGATTTGGATGAACCCTCTGAAATGATTAGTGAAATTATCATGGAGGATACTTTTGGTGTCACTGCTTCGGAAAAGGAAGCTGAAGATTATACTTCCAAGATGAAAGAAGTGAAACAACATAAAAGCTTTGATACTGGGCAGATTTTAGCGGCCAATGTTTCCCTAGAGGTATTTGGTAACATCATTGAACCGGTTAAGTCTGTACTTCTCTATGAGAAATTAACCTTAAACATTGAGCGTAAAGTTGAGGAGCTACTGCGACGAGTTGCTCTTGGATTGACTAGCAATGAAGAAGCTTCAGATATTGCAGTACTCAAAATGTGCCATGAATTGCACGAAATGTGCCAAAATGTAGAAGCAAAGGAACAGGCAAAACGGGATAGATTAACAAACGAGAGTGTACAAGACGCCCAGAAACGAGAACAAGAGGAGCACTTTATGGTCACTTTGGACTCTAGGTATTGGGGTCAAAAGAATACTGTTCATGTCAAGAACCTATATATTATCCTCAAGTTCATTATCGAGGCTTTGCGAAATGTATTGTTAAAGACCCACGCTCTGATGACTGCGGAGAATGTATCTGGGTTCATGCCGATGCTAGAAGAATCTCTACAATCTGGCTATGAAATTGTTCAAATTGCGACTTTGCGTTTATTGACATTGATCATCAAGTTACCTATTCCAGACATGCAAGGCAAGCTTAAAATGTTTGGCCGGCAAACCGTGGCTATTATCAAGTCTTGCTCTAACACGAATACTGAACTTTGTCAGGCAGCTCTCAAATTCATGGCTGCTCTAGTCAAGCTGAAGTCGGATTTCACCATGAAGGATAGTGCGTATGCTTATCTACTTGAACGAGTAAAGCCAGATTTAGAAGAACCAGATCGTCAAGGTGTGACTTTCACATTTGTACGAGCGGTACTTACTAGAAAGATCATCTTGCCTGAAGTGTATGACGTTATGGATATGATAGCCAAAGTAATGGTGACCAATCAAACCAAAACTACCCGTGACACTTGCCGCAGCGTTTATTTCCAGTTCTTAACAGAATATCCTCAGGGAGAAGGACGATTAAACAAGCAGCTGGCATTTTTGGTCAATAATTTGGAATATGAGGCCTATGAAGGTCGGCTCTCGGTGATGGAAATGATCCATCTATTGTTGACCAAGATTCAAAATGAGCAGATTGAAAGTGTAACTACCTCCTTCTTTGTTGCACTTGTTTTAGTTTTGGTCAATGATGATGTTTCTAGATGTCGAGAATATGCTGCAATGCTTATCGAGGAGCTACTGGCAATCGTCAATGGCAAAGCCGAACAGCAAGAATTAGTTGAAAACTACTGCATGTCGTGGATTGCAAATAATGACGAGGCTCTCTTGCTGAGGGGAGGCTTGCAAGTCACAGGAATATATATGAAATCCATTTCGAACCCTAACAAAAATCTATTGCAGCAGGCCGAAAACAAGATTTTGGATATTCTGGAGGCAGCTCGACCAGATGTAGAGGAAAACGTCACATGGGACGTTGTTTATTTTGCACTGCAATTATGGGATAAGTTTGTTGAGCAATATAAGAGTGCCAAGTTCACTTCTGAATACCAACATCTGTGGGACTTGATCGAGTCGTCCCTGCTATTCCCACATTCGTGGGTGCGTTCATCTGCGGCCCGACTCATGGGAAGGTTGTTCAAGCAATGTGATAGCGAGGGCGATAAATGTTCTGTGAATATTGAGCCTTTACAATCAACTGCATTCAAGAGTATTCGACAGCTGGGAGCTCCTTCCATTGACCAAGATTTGGGCATTCAGATAGTGAAGAATCTTGTTTTTATGACTCGAAGATTCGAGGCAGAGAGTACAATTTTCAAGCGACCTGACCTTCCAAGTGGTACTACTGGTGGGAAAGAGGAAGATGGACCTGTACCTGCTGATGAACAGAAAGAAGAGGATGGAGAAGGGGAAGAAGAAATCACCGCTACGTGCTGGGTCGTTCGAAAGGCATCATATATTTTGAGAAATGAAAAGCGATCCAGCGAGATGACAGTTTCTAAACAGTCAGCCATCCAGTATCTTGCATCGGTGATCCAAGTGGTGAGCAAGACCCGGCTTGAGGAATTGGCCTTCGACTTAATTTGGGCATTTTATCCAATGTCACAGACCATGGATGAGAGATACTCCAATTTCAAGGATTTGTGCAGTGATGCACTGAGGATGGTACAAACAAAACTTGGTACCACTGAATATACTGCGACTTATTCCAAGGTACGGCAGTTAGTTGCTGACCGACGAGTTGAGCGAAAAGCTAAACGAGCTGTACAAGCAGTTACAGAACCTGAACTGTATGCACGGAAGAAGATGAAGAAAAATCTTTCAAAGCGCGAGAAGAGAAGGCATGTTAAGGATGAGAATGGGTACTACCATACTAAAAAGAAGAGAGCTTAAACCAGGAAGGAGAGAGATAAGATAGACAGGGGGTGGGGAGAAGGGTTCCGGGAAGGAAAATAAATTACCGGACTAAGTGTAAATAGTGAAAACTGAATAATAATAATAATACTACTAAAACAATTGTAATTACATATGGCATTTCTGCTTGTACAACCGTACCATAACGAATGAGAATTGAGATAAACAAGAATTGTAGTAATATTTTTAAATGTTACTGTCTTTGCTAAAAAAAAAAAAAAGACTTACAAATGAGAACCTACATTACTGCTCTCGGATACTCAGTTGGTGGTCAAACCAATGACACCACAGGCAGCTCGGCCACCGGCATGGCCGGTGGTCTTGGAGTCGTCGTGGCCACCCAATCCAAAGTCATCTTCGCCTTCATGAATAACGACAGATCGACCAACGATGGAGTTTGGACCAGTCAATTGCAACAAGGAGTCCTTCAAAGTGCCCTTGGCGGTACCATTACCATCAGTCTTGACGTTACCCAAGTCACCAACATGACGCTTGTCCTTGGCATTTTCTGGAGAACCGTGTTCAGTCTCGAATGGGTTGAAGTGAGGGCCAGCAGAAGTACAGCCGTTGGTGTTGTCACCGAACTTATGAATGTGGAAACCTCGAGAAGAGTTTGGAGAGTTACCAGCAATTTCGTAGGTAACACTGACTGGTTCGTTTTCAGCGGATTGTTCGAAGGTGACGGTTCCGCCAACCTTACCATCTCCTCGGAGTACAGCGACTATATCTGTTGTTAGCAACATGGAAAAACTTGGGACGACAGCTCCACAGAGGAGGTGATTGGAACTCGGTAAATTGTTACAAGCTCGTTCGTACAGGACCGGTGAAATTTTGTCACCTCCACCAATAAGCAGCGCACAGCGTGCGAAGTTTCCAATTACTATCGTTTTTGTTACATACCAGCCTTGACCATTTTTAATCGTTATTTTATTGACTTGTGTTGTTTTTCTTAAAAAGCTTGTATGAATGTGGAGTAGCTTCACAGATTGATGTGAGGGAGGAAAAACAAGAAAATTGGGAAAACGAGAGACCTTTTATATATGGCTTCGTGAAGACGGACTTCCGATTAGTAGCTGGGATTTTTTGTTTCGAGTGGAGACTATCCGAGATTTGTCATTATGTTGGTTGCTGAAGCGATCTAGACGCTGGGAGATGTGAGCCCCAGCGCTTGCGCTGGTGGGTTGGAGCAATAGAGCGGGCCAATAGATGAATCATTAGGAGGACAATGAAGAGTGCATTATTATGGATGTTATGATCAGTGGTTGAATCTTTGACAGTATGGGAAGTAGCTGAACTTTGGGGAAATATTGCTAGCAGATGGAATCCTCTTGGTTTGTGATTTTAATTGTGACAAAGTAATCTTTTTTTTTTTTTTTTTTTTTTTTTCAGCCAATTTCCTCGGTTCTCTACCGTAATTGTGCGACTGGTCTATTGCAGCTCTCTCGTTAGTGGTATATCACGCAAGTAGCAGCAATGACAAGCACGATAAATTCTTCGGATTCCAGTATTTGAGACGATGGTATATTGTAGTTTGTAGCCCATTGCCCAGTTCTTGGTTATACCCGATGAGATAGTCTAAATTGTGGATCTATATGGTGAGCCGCACCCCGGCTATCAGTGTGTTCATGATGCCATTGGAGAGTGTTTGAATACCTGATTGACAGTACATTGAATAGGTAGATGTAGATAGCTGGGTATGGTCGTGTGAGGTTATCGTTATAGTGCGCCTATCCGTTAATTTTTTAAAAAATCTTATTACCAGTATATTCGGGTCAGTATGGTAAGCGCTACTGGTGGGACCAATGAACCTGTGGATAAGAGCTTTTTCCACAATACTCCGTCTACATCATCTAAAGCAAATGTTGCAGCTCTGTCAATCCTAAAACTTTTTCCAGTCTGCTAATAAAACTAGATTTAGCTCTATTATTCAGTTGTTGAAATAGTATCTTGCGAAGAACTCACAAAGTACGCCCGGTTAACTATCAGGATCTTTTCTGCTAGACCACTGATCTCTATTTGTGTTCTTCGACATTCTTTTCTATCTAATTCGTATTCCTACTAGCTACATGATTACCACTGATAACCCGAATTCCTATACGAGTTGGAATAGTGCTACCTCACTAGCCTAGTCACAGGCTTTATGCGTGAATAGGTACGCGAGGAACACCCTGCAAAGCCACACGAGACCGCTTACCTAAGCTTACAGACTCTACATCGCCTCACCGAAAGAAAAAAAAAAGCGGCTAATTCAAAATAGAAAACCTTAAACTATATTGTTTTGTGTATCTCACTTTTTTTACTTCATCACAACTGCTCCTTTAGCGCTAATCGCGTATTCTTTGGTAAACCCCGTGAATAAAACTTTTGAAATTCAATAGCACTTGAAAAGACAGATATTGATTTTTTGAATGAGGTATGTTTGGAAAAAAATAGTCTTGTAGAGTAAATCGTGTTTGTTTTAATGTGATCTATCTCCATCAGGGCGACGTCTAAATGGTCGTCGTCGGCCGCCGGCGTCTAATCATCACGGCCACTATTTTGATCTGGTCGCTTAATTTTCAGACCCATATACTAATAAGCTTCAATGTGGAGATTTTGAGTCTAGATAATACTCTAATTTATTCAGTTCTTTATATTGAAACATATATAAAATTAAATTTAAAAAAAAGCCAGAAAATGTCGTATGGCAATGGACCATACCATGGCTATAACTACGCCTACGACGACAACCACAACCATGGGAATAGCTCGAAAAAGAATCCACAACCACCTTCACGTGGCAACAACATACCCCAATACCAGTATAGACAAGAACAGTTCGATGCTCCTCCTTTACCCCCAAAGCCTCCCATGGCAGACTACGTTAGAGGTAATACGCAAGCCGTTAACGAATTCAGGCATTCTGTAGATGTGGGTGATGTACACGATTATGGGTATAACAACAACAATAATAATAATAATAATTATTATAACAATAACATGTCTGCAGAACCACCGGCTCAGCATCGCCGTCCATCTCAACTACGAGGTCCACGTCAACCATTGGCCAATAGCTTTGGCACGTCGCCCACTAGAAAACCAGCACCACAACTACAACCGCAATCACACCAACACGAGGCTCCTTTTGGTTACCAACACCAGTATCATTATCAAGAGCAAATCTCAGTGCCACCACCACCACCAATTCAACAATTCCAGCCACCTGCTCCTGTTACGGCTCCTGTTCAATACCCACAGCATTACCAAAACAACAGCCACCAGTATATCCCTACTCAACATTACCACAACAACTATGCTCCCCAGAAGTACAACCAATCTTCCCCAGCACAACAATTCATGGAGCCTACCTACTCCATCGATACCACACATGTCAATACAATCATAGAACCAGAGCAAGAGTCCAGCAGTGTCTCTTCTGTACAGTCCTCCGTCCAGCGCACAACATCTACCAACACAGTATATTCACGAGCATCAATACCTGAGGAAGTCAAAGATAATGCAATCCCAACCGTTATTCATCCAGATCGTTATTCTGGCTCGTTTGTTGAGCAACCGATAGAAGTACCCAAAACTTCCCCACGCACACCCTATCCAGACGACTCGTTTGTCTATGATGACAGTGGTGATGACATGGACTCAGCCGGGCAAGATGCTTCCCCCTCCTTTCTAACTGATATTCGCGACGAGCTCAACTCTAACCAACATCAACCAATCGGTTCCCCATCCGCATACCCTCCCCATCCAATTCCGAAAGTGCTCCAATCCCCAAAGCCAGCACCTCCCCATCTGCAGCTCAATCACGAATCTCCTAGCTCTGGCTACGGATCCGGCCATAGCTACAGCCAGAGCCCCAGATCTCCTATTAAGAGCTCACCTTCGAAATCTTTGTCCTCTGGAGGATTTGGCAACTCGCCTACTACTCCTCGAACTCCCACAAAGCGCAACGAAGTCGATAGATATAATACCGCAAGCAGCTCAAACGAAAACGAGAACAAATTCTACAATGTCTATAATCGAACCAGCCAGTCTTACGACAGCACAGCAACAGATGGTAGGTATAGTAGTGGCAACGAAGAATATACACAACAACAACATCGTCACCACCAACAACAAACAGATTTCCCCTATAGGACCAAGACTATGGGAACTCCGACCAGTAGCTTCAATAGAGCACAACTAACATTACCACGGTCTTCCTCTGCTAAAGACACCTTGCATGGCGTGACTGCAGAATCCGCTTTCAATGCATCAATGCGAAGCTCTAGCAGGTCTACGGCTGACGACACATTGATGAAAGCTTTAGATTTACCATCTATCCCAGCTGCAAGAAATACCTTTGATGCCTCCAGGCTGTCCACTAAGGATTATAGTCGATGTGCAGAACCATGGTCATTACAGTGTATAGCAGAGTGGATTACATGCTTTTATTCAGATGAAGGAGATATGCCCTTTGACGAATTGCCCAAAGCTCTGGTCGGGCTATTTACCCATCATGTCCCCACACTGAATTGGGTCCGTGCTGAGAGAATAGCCGTACATGCTGTGGACTCAATGGTACATGCTAAATTCATCACTTTCCGTCACAAAGAAAAAAGTGATGATGACGTTATTCACAATGATAAGATGGCTAAATTGAACCTTCAAGCTGAAGTATCAGGAGTGTTACCAATTCTCTCTGGGAATGGCTGCTATTCCAATCGTGGACACCATGGCGGTGGTGATGAGGAGTTGACATATAGATGTTACTCCTCTAGATGTTCCAGAACACTTCCAGTCAGAGCAAATATGCCCAAAGTTGATTTACAAAACGAAGAGTCTTCCAGTGATTGGGCTGCTTATTGGAATATTGATCAAGGTGTGGTTGCCGAGCTGGAAAGGCGAGAAGTCAAGCGACAATATGCGATTCACGAACTTATCGTTGGTGAGGAAGGGTATGTTCGAGATCTGAATACACTAGTCAAGGTGTATGCCGAATCACTCAAAAGAAGTGAACCATCGATCATGAAGGACCAAGACAAGTTTTATAACGATGCATTTTCCAGTGTTTATGGCATTATTGAGTGCCACTCAAAGTTCATGCTATCCAGTTTCAAGTATAGACAAACTGAGCAGGGTCCCTATGTTGAGGGCGTTGCAGATATCGTTCTGAACTGGACTAAGCATGCCCGTGATGCATATGTTCAGTATGCAGATACTTATTTACTGGCCGATAGAAGAATCCGACATGAAAAGGAATGCAACCCGGCTTTCACGGAATGGCTGGAAAGAGCATCTAGAGATCCTCGAACCAAGGGAATTCCTCAGTCTTTTTATTTTCACCGAGCAATTCCTCGTCTTGCCCGATATGGGCTATTACTTAAGGCTATTCAAAAAGCTACACCCGAATCTGACCCCGAGTATCAAGTTTTGGAACGAGCTATCGGTGAGTGTGATGATCTAACCGGAGAATGTAATAAGCGGCTCGCCCTTGTGGAAAAAACTGTTGAAATCATGGATCTGCAGGAACAAATTCGATTCAAAAGTAACGAGGAGGCTGTGGATCTCAAACTGCGAGATGGAAAGCGGCGGGTCCATCGCCGTGGTGATGTATTGAGAAGAGGCGACTATAGAATGGACTGGATTTCAACCCATTTGATGTTATTCGACAATTATCTGGTACTTTCCAAGGTTCGGAAGGTTCCCAGTGGCACCACTCATTATGTGACAAAAAGAGTAAGTTATAACTTCTTCAACGAACATTAGTAGTATAACAGTCAATGCTAACGCAAATTACAGCCAATTCCAATGGATTTACTAGTGTTGGAATCATTCAATGAAGAACCCGTTACCAAGTCATCTCGACTGGGTGTAGGCACATTTACTAACCATGTTTCAACTACACCTGACCAATCTAACAAACGGTTAAGTCTTCTAGCACCTGTTGCACCATTATCTTCGCCTACAAAACCTAATGATGCTGTAACCAATCTGGGTGATGCTGACAAGGAAATCATGTATCCCTTCAAAATTAGCCACTTAGGTCGTAATGGTAAAACTTACTCGTTATACGCGAAATCTAAAGTTGATAGAGATCGGTGGAAAGAAGCTATCATAACTGCTAAAAGGGAGTACAGTTCAGCGGTGTTTGCCATGAATGCAGAACCATTCAGAATCCGGGTTTTGGCTCAACACGCTTTTGCGTATGACAACTCATCGGCACCGAAGTTGCCAGTATTCACTCCAGCGACTGCCCTAGATCGTGCATTACATGAATCTAAATTTCAACGACAGACAAGCTCTAGCCAGATTCCTAGGCCCTTGGCAAGATCTAAGATTAACTGTGGTGTGAGTTTTGTGTTTGCTGATAATCAAGAGTATACGTTTCTTGGCCTGGACTATGGTGTGTTTGTAAGCAATTGTAAAGGGGACTCAATTTGGAGACGGTGCATTGATATTCCACGAGTAACTCAGATCGATGTGATTGAGGAATTGAATGTCGTGGTTTTGCTTGCAGACAAGGCATTAGTCTATTATGAGTTGGATTCTGTGTTGAGTAATAAGACCAAGAACACAAACTCTGGTAAAAGCAACAATCCAAGTGGTACCACACCTGCACCATCGCAGCAGCAGCAATTTCCAGGATATAAGTTGTCGAAACATCGTGAAGTTGGGTTTTTCACTGTGGGACGCATGAAGGATCGATCACTTCTGTTCTATAAACGACGCGAAGGCATAAGTAGTACATTTAAGGTGATAGAGCCAGTAAAAGAAAAAGGCTCTCAGCGGCGAAGATCTAAAATGGTTTTCACTAAAAGTGCTAGCTTTGGCTCTACAGAATTCTTCCGAGAAGTGGAAAAGTTTTATGTTCCAACAGAAGCTTATGGATTGAGCCTGTTCAAGACGTCGTTTGCGGTTCACACTACCCGAGGGTTTGAAGTCATGTCACTGGACGCTAAACAACCTCAGACAGTTCCCGTGGGGTCATCTATTACTAGCAATGTAATGACTCCAATCTATAAGGCGTCGAATACTACTCGAATTCCATCAGTTGAGAACGTAAAAAAGAGACTGGAATCCACAAAACCAATAGGAATGTTCCGTGTTAGCGATAAGTCATTGGTTTTGTGTTACGAGGATTTTGCAGTTTATTGTGATAACCATGGAAACATTATTGGACCGACAGTAATTGAGTTTGTAGGTCGAGCCAAAAGTGTGGCCCTACAGCATCCTTATCTGCTAGCTTTTGATGACGAGATGGTGGAGGTTCGTCGCATTGACAAAGGTGGTCAATTGAAGCAGGTCATTTCTGGAAAAGATATTCGAGCTATCGACACTCGTGAAGGCCAGATCAAAATCGCTCTAGCTCATCCAGAAATAGCTAATCGACAACTAGTTGTTGAGTTGATTGGGAATGAGTTTGTCGTTGAGGATGATAACAGCAGTTTGAGAGGTCTATAGTGTGTTATATCAGCTTGGATAAACTTGCTCACTCACGTACTAATGCATATTATTTATATATCATATATATCTATTATTATTATTATTATTATTATTATTATTATTATTATTATTATTATTATTATTATTATTATTAACGCTGTGGTGGTTAATGTGATAAATCTCTCTATTGGTGAATTGAGTCCCTGAGTCAACTGTGCTATGAGTGGTAGCTGCTAGATCATGTCTTCATGAATACCTTGTACCGGTGAGACACCCCTAGTTGGTTTTGCTTCCATATTTTGGCCCACAGCATACCAAGAGATGCCATTATATAACATCCACCCACATAACACACTAATCCCCTGGTAGATGTCTGTAGGAGCTCCAAAGCTATAGGTTCGCTGAACGTCCCTGGGATCACAGCAATTATCCAAACCATTGATAAAGCTGCATTGAGATGATGCAGCCCCACCACTTCGGCCGTGGCACTAGCCACAGTGGCCCAAAATGTACCAGCAATGATTCCTACAATAAATGAGAAGACAGCCATTGCAGCAAATGAATGGGCAAACTGCCAAAACAGCAGACAAAGAAGTCCTACTGCAAACGTACAAGAGCAACTTATGTTAACCCGTCCCATATAGTCACTTGTGTATCCTACAACGGGACGGCCCACAAACATACCGATGTTGAGAATTGATGTTAACCAACTGGCATCGTCTTGCGAGATTCCGATATCATGGGCATATGAGGACAGTGAGAAGACCAGGGCTACGTATCCCAGGATTGAAAAGACTGTCCACTGTAAAATACCCCAAAACCCCTTGTTAGTGCATAATAGTTCCAAATCGAATGGATGGAAACTCTGCCGTTGTATGCCCTTTTTTTCTTTCAATAGTGCTCCAGCAGTAAGGTTGAACACTAGTGATACAATTGCTGTCAGTCTTAGTGCCCACTGAAGAGACACTTCACGGATCATCACACTGATTATCTTTGACCACATGAAACCGCCTAGCCCAGAGCCACCTGCTGCAATTGATAGGGCTAATGCTCTACGTTTATGAAACCACGGAGGTGGGATGTTCAACGACACCACGAACATACCAGACATTCCTATCCCGAATAGAACTCCCTGTGTGAGAAACAAATGCCATATCTGTTTCGCAAAAGAAGCTGCTAGCAGTGCTCCTGACATTGCTACGGCACTGACGAAAAACACCTTTCTGAACCCAAGGTGGTTCATTCCCCAGGTGTGGAATGGAGCCGAAAGAAAGGCTGTCGACATAGAGAGTCCACCGATGAAAGCATATTGCAGGTGGGTTGCTCCATGGAAATAGTCATTATCTAAGTAGTAGGACAGATACACCCCATAGGAGGAGTTTATTCCCCAAGACATTCCGTTTACGACAAACTGGCAGCCTATCAGAACCCATCCATATCCCCCATCTTTTAGTTCCTCCACTGGTTGCTGGTCGGGTTCGAGCTGTCCAGTACCATCGGACGGCTGACCTCTACCAGTGTGGAGGACTTCGCTAGTTTTTTCGGTCATATCTGAATCCGAGGATTTTTTCATGTTGAGTTGGACTTATGTTAGCGAAACGAAGTCTATTTGATGTATTCAGAGAAGGAGTCAAGAACATTGATTTTTTAATGCAGAGATATAGATATACATATAAAAATATTATGACAATCGAAATGCGAGATGAATTTGTAAAAACCCGGTGGATAAAAAACTGCACGCGAAAGTGTGGGGGTAAAGACTGGTTTCATGGGGCGGCGGCAAAAAGCTATTTAGTACTAGAGGGATGAGATCTGCGGATCACGTGCGGTATCTTATGTGCGGCTCAGCCGCCATTGCTTTACAAGTACTAGTCACAAAAAGAGCCAAAATTGAATGAAATAAATTATGAAAAAGAATGACTTCAGTAGAAACTACTTCTCAATTACCGAAATGGCATGAGCTGCTGACCCAAGTCAGTTAGGGCCTTCTCAAGATCTACATCAGGCTTGAACCCCAACTCCCTTTCAGCCGGAGAGGCATCTATTTTCCAGTATTTTTCCGGTACATCTGGTACAGGAGCTTCCAAACCAAACTTTTCGTTCAAAATACTAACCACATTATGCATCAAGAACTCACCGCCAGAGATCAGGAACCGTTTGTTTGCAGCGTTTTTGTGAGTCGCAGCAATTACATGGGCTCTAGCGACATCCCTTGGATCCATAAAAGCAGTGTAGGCATCAGGCATGACTTGATTGTCTAAAACGACACTAGAAATAACACTGGCACTCTGTCTGACCTCGTCTCGGCTTTTATATGGCACTAATGATGGACCCATGATCCACGGCATGTGCAGGAATACAACTTGCGTCTGAGAGTTGTTAGCCTCTTGGTGCAACTTCCACACAGCTTGCTCAGCTAGTGCTTTGGCGCCACAATAAGCAGTGTAAACATCGGAGCTAACTGCCTTGTCATATGATAGCATATTGTAGTCCTTATCAGTGTAAGTGTAATCTCGAGCATAGCCGTACTCTGGGTCCAGGACACATGCCATGGACCCAGTGAAAACAATTCTCTTTACACCGGCATCGACAGCAGCCTGGTAAGCGTTTTTCGTAATCTCGATTGATGGGTCGACTAAATCCTTTTTCATATCGTCGACATGGGCCAACATAAACATTGAGGCTACATTGAAGAAAAGATCAACACCCTTTAGTGGTTCGGCCAGGGCACCTGGTACAGACAGGTCGGGAATTACGAAAAAAGTCAATTGGCCACTAGAGATTTGATCTTTGAAAACATTATCAAACATGGACTTTCGCGACTCTGAACGAAGGGTGGTTCTGACTCTGTAGCCCTGTCCTAGGAGCTCTTTGATGATCCATTGAGCGACAAATCCAGTTGCGCCTGTGACTAGTACGAGTTGTTGGTCTGACATTGTTGTTTTATTGGTGATTTTTCAGAAAGAAAGAAAGCTGCGTTAAAATACCTAGCAAAATTATAATACAACTCCTTGTCTTTTATAGTCCCAAGCTCTCGGAGGTTCGCTATGCGGAGATATCAACCACTTGTGATATTATATAAGCTGACTCGGAGGACAAAAGGTTTGGCGGAGGTTTGCCACGGCTAATCGCCGAAATGCCGATGCGCATATTTATATTTGATTTCTCTCGTAGTGAGTCAAGGGGAAAGGTGTAACGGTAGTACTTGAAAAATCATTCGGATAGTTGGCTCTCTGAGTCTACTTGGATTTTTTTTTTTTTTTTTTTTTATTACTATTATTATTATCATATTCATACTCGACTGTCAATCTCACATTTGCCGTCTTTCATACGCCGTTCAGCTTTCCAGATGCCGTCGAACGGCCTTAGTAGTCTGAGCAACTAATGTGCTTACCCCCAAAAAAAGCATCATCTGACTCAGGGTGACATTATTCAACTTACATCAGGCCTCTGGCTGTTGTTATTTCTAATTTATAATGCTCATTGGCGTAAACATAGGGCAGAGAGTGAGACGCAAATTAGCAATCAAGTTTTTGAGAGGTTAGAATCTCTTAGGAAACACGTTTTAGAGGTTTAAGAGTCCACAATCCATGTTTTAACGGGATATATCTAACCACCAGTATACCTCCGCACAATATAAAATCAACATTCGTCCCGAGGAAAAGGTCTGCAGCCCGCAGCCTCACGTTCAGCATTACAAAATTGTAACTTATATGGTATTGTGGCAGTCTTGGCAAATCAGAACGTCAGAATTTCAATTACCCATTTGTAGATTCGGTAATCTGAGCACTACTACCTTAGTGGTCCAAAAATAGGTTGGAGGGAGCTTTGAGACCTTCTTGGTGTTCCGACACCCGAATGTAACTTTAAAGTGATAGATAAATATAAACGACTGGTCAATTCGGGAGTGGTCAGTAAATCTTTGAAACATTGATGCATCTTGCCTGTTTGGTCTTGATAAGTAGTTTGAAACAAACACGATATGAATCAACTGAGCATTTTGACGATCCAACTACCGTTAATATAACGTAAAGTTCAACCACTTTGGGAGCTCACATCGACGCTGGCTGAGACATTGCATTCAGTGGGCCCCGTGTACGGCTGTGCGAAGGAGTAGTTGAAAAAAAAAAAAATTACTTTGTCTATGTGTGTACAATAAATTAGTGGTTTATAAACTCTTTTTCTAAAAAAAAAAAATAAAAAGGAAATTGAAAAATGGGGAACCATCTTCCGATAAATAAGCGAATAGTATAGCGACAAGTAATAATATAGCTGGTCACTAGAACAATATAACTGGAAGACATCTCTGTGTGGTAATTGAAAGCAGCTCGCGATATGTACAGGAGCTATAGTTTGGATCTCGTCGCAGGTACCACAAGAGTCTCAGAAAATCAATAATAGTCTGTAGAGAGATCTTGTTTGTTTTCCACTTCATCTGTTCCAATCGACTCAAAATGTCTTGCTGATCCCGCGGGTTTTCGCACACTGCTCCAATCTGCCATAAAGAGAATGCCAACGCAGAAGTAGCCGAAGCATGATGAGACAACTTAGAGAGAGCCTGCAGTCCATCGTATGCCAGTGATTTCACTGTGTTAGAGAGCTCCGAGCCAAACTCTAACGAGTTGAGTCTCATGATGAAATAGAGATCAGTGGCGCTTTTCATAACTAGCGCTGCGTTGAGAAGATCCTGTGGCATGTTCTCGGCAGGAGACCACATAGCCAGTAGCAATTGCAGCTCAAACCACTTTTCAGAATGTTCTGACGACCATAGAGAGCCATCTGGTACTGAGAAAGCCAGAGGCAGGTCACTTGAGCCGTAGCTGTCGCTATTATTGCTACCGCTGCTGTTGCTACCACTGTAATAAGCCACATCAATGGACTTGTTAACAGCGTAAGCCAAGCTGGCAATTTCTGACAAAGTTCGCATTAGTGGTCCAGCACAGCTAACGAAAGCCGATTGGTCCTGATTCTCTTTGTTATTGCTCACTTCTAAAAACCAGTCACATTTGTATAGTCCAGTTAAAAGTGGGGGATCATCTGAAAGCAGCGACGCCACAGTGTCTTGGTATTCTAAAACGTAAGTTAGTAGTCGAATGTCCGAGCGGTTGACGCTTTGAGTCATTAGCGATTGAGAACCGCCTTCTATGGCTCCTCTTACTGCCCCTTTCACATGTTTTCGCCAGATGTCGTAGTTGGACTCGTACACCTCTTGGATTGCGAGGACCAAGATACCGCTGAGAGAAGGCACATCGAAAGCATTCGATGTGAGCCCATGTCTCAGCCACTTGAGTGCTTCGACTTTAAACTCTACAGACATGGAGATATATTCAGGGTGCAGTTGCGACATGTGACGGGCTGATAACCCGCAAAGTGCGTATTTTAGCGACGATTTATTCTGGTAGGATGCTGAGATGACGTCTCTGAAGACGTTTGTTGCGCCCATTGACTCCATTACCGAGAGGTCTGAGGCCAGAACATTGTTGAAATGGTCAATAAGTATTTTTTCTGTGCTGTTTAGGGAAGAGGAGTGCTTTGGGTCCAGCGATGATGATGATGATGCTGAAGACTTTTTAATAGCCGGAGACGGTAATGGGGCCGGGGCGGTCTGAAGAGGAGCAGTGTTCTGCAGCGAGGCCAGGTCAAAGGCTGACGATGAGAACTTGTAGCTGATGTTTGCTGCGCTGCCCTGAGGAGGAGTGGTTGGATTAGGATACCAGTTTGGCGAATATACAAAGTTGGTATCATATGAGGACGAAAGAAGATGGTCCAGAGATGAATTGGTGAGATCCTGGTAAGAGTTGGTTGGAATTGGGATCGAAGCGGATTGGACCTGGTGGTGGTGAGATGATGATGATGATGGCTGAGGTTCAGGCTTTATGTACTGCTGTGGCGCCGAGAGCGAGGATGATGGATTTGTTGTTGACTGTGGATCTTGCGGATAATTATAACCATATTGATACTGATATTGTTGATTGAAATTGGGCTGTTGGGCCTGCTGCAGAAGCGATTGCTGCTGCAATTGGGGCCTCAGAGACGAAGAGCCTATAGTAGCGGCAGATAGTGGCGTTTTTGACGATGGAGACGCAGTAGACGACGATGAAGAGTACTGGTATGGTGAACTCGTCGTTGAATTGATCGAAGCTGGAGTACCAACCGTTTGTCCTTGTCCCTCTGCGGTGGTCATTGATACAGTAGGGGTCCCACTGCCGGACCTATAGTCCTGGAATACCAGTGGAGAGGCTACTTGACTAGGCTCAGGAGTTGGCTCTATTTTGATTTGGGTACCAGCATTCCTGCTAGGAGTGGCGGAACCTTTCTTGGATCTCCTTGGAGATTGCCTTTCGTCTTGCCATTTGAGTCGGATTCCATAACCCTCACAGGCTATATTCAGCCGTGTGCAGTTCTTACAATGGGGTTTTCCCTCGTCACACTTATAGCCTCTTCTTCTACAAGTCCAGCAACCTAAAATATGATTTATTAGCTTTTTAAATGCGCTTTTTAAGGTTTTTGATAGAAAAAAAACTTACCGGTTCGCAGTCGTTGAATCTTTTTTTTCTTCGGTAGGGCATCTGCCGATTCTCCGGCTTTGAATTCGGCCCTTGTGCTCATGATGATGATTATGTGTACAAAGCTGTACTAACGGAGAACAGGCTGTGTCACGGCGACCTGAGATATCGAGAGGACAAAAAACCAAAAATTACAAACTAAAGGAAAGCCTGATTTTTTCTGTTTTTTATTTTTAGTACGATTGAGGCCACAAGATAGATCTAAAAATGCTAATGTCTGAAAATTAACGGTGTGGAAAGTAATGTATGAAAGAAGGAAAAAAAACCTTAAGAGGGAGGAAAGCATTCCTTTTAATAACCGAGAAGGAAAACAAAGCCGCAGAGAGAGAGTGCTAGGGGACCCGACAGAGACACTACGACTAATTTTTACTTGTTTGATTCTCTGGAATAAACCGCCATTTGGAGCGATTCAGTTGGAAAAAGTAACATTTCCAAGACTTGAAGCGGTGGAGCTCCATGCTTTTTGGCGACGGAAGCAGGCCATCTAAGTGAGACAATGAGGACAAAAAAAAAAAAAAAAAAAAAAAAAAAAAAAAAAAAAAA
>JAJLUM010000128.1:0-35752 GCA_030564265.1 Blastobotrys attinorum
AAAAAAAAAAAAAAAAAAAAAAAAGACCTGAATGCTATATGATACAACATCCACGCTATAAGCCGATAGACAACACTAGACACGATTCTT
The DNA here is from genome assembly GCA_030564265.1 of Blastobotrys attinorum. Classification (NCBI taxonomy): domain Eukaryota; kingdom Fungi; phylum Ascomycota; class Dipodascomycetes; order Dipodascales; family Trichomonascaceae; genus Blastobotrys; species Blastobotrys attinorum. The sequence continues at coordinate 91 of JAJLUM010000128.1, forward strand.
CGTCACCTAGTATACCTCCTCTCGCACCAATCTCCTATATTCCTCTTTCGCCTATTTCTTTCTCAGTACAATAATCCAAGCGCCGATACAAAATACCAATATCACTAGAACGCCCCCCCAAAAAAAAAATAGTTTCACAGAAATACTTAAGTCAGCAACCAGATATGCCTGCCCCAAGGACCTAGCACTATACTAATGGGCCTATAGAGAACCTCTATAGCTTTCCAACTTCTTTGGTCCGAAATCTCTCACCAAATCAGCAAAGATATCTCAGGTTCCTGGGCGGAGGCGGCGGAGCGGCGCCCTCACACCCAGTGACCTATTCCTACCATATACGGGGGATTATTCCAGAAATTCCAGCTTCGAATCTTGGAATCGTCGCAGTGTCAGTTGGGTAGTAGGAATAGCAGTACGACAATGGTATATGATGGCTTGTATCAAAGTTTCGTATGGGCTCATGTTCCCCCTGAAGTGCCTACCCAGAATGCTCCTACTCCAGATGCACTTGCATGACATTTTCAGAAAGGAGAAGAACAAACGCATAGACCGATTATCAATTTTTCTTAGACATTATTAACATATTAACCGGACGTAGAATCCACTCTGTTTCAGTCCCACCCACCCACCTGGACATGCCCACACTCAGACATTTTCTAGTAATTTTTTTTTTTTTTTTTTGCTCCTTTCTCTCTCTTTCTTTTACACAACATCTATTTCCCTCACAGTTGCTCTCTCTCACCATTTTGAATTAGTACCACGAAAGAAAAAACAACACCAAATTATACTTCACTGGACTAGATCATCATTGTCCAGGAATTCTATATTCCCTCCCTTTTTTTGTTTTTTCCCCCTCAAATAATCCTGTAGTTTCGCAACATGTCAACTAGTGCTCGGTCTCGACGTAAAGCACGAGTCAACTATGCGGAAGATGCAAACTACGACGAAGCCAACGCTTCAAGAACAGCATCCACAACAAACCCAGCATCTCTAGATTCCTCATTAACCAATAAATCTGCAACCACAAATGGGAATTCCAAAAAGCGTCGCATAGTGGACTCGGCCAAAGAGGACCCCAGTGAAAATCTCAAGGTCGCAATGAATTGGCAAAAGACAAATCGGTTCCCAGAAAAGACAATGTTCGACTATACGGATGCAAAAGTTAAAGACGGAAAACTCCATTTTCAGGATGGATCACTACTAGGACCAGAAGGTATGAACCGTGTAAACCAAAGTGAACCATCACCATAACTAACAATAAAAATTAATTCTAGAATACATATACGTGCTAGCAGAACCTCCCGGAGAACCCTATTATATCGGTAGAGTAATGGAATTTGTGCGCAAAAAGCATGAAAGCGACGATAAACAGGACAATGAAGACGTGGTCGACAAGTACTCGGTCAAAGTTAACTGGCTCTATCGACCAAAAGATATCAACAAAAGACTCGATGACTCCAGAAGCCTCTATGCAACTATGTACTGCGATCTCTGCCCACTCCAATCGATAAGAGGCAAGTGCATGGTGAGCCACTTAGACCACATTGAGAACCTAAAGGAGTACCGGACATTGCAAAATTCGTTTTGGTTTAACCAACTCTACGATCGATACATTATGCGATTTTATGACGTTATCCCCTCTGAAAAACTAGTAAACATGCCAAAGCCCTATCACGATCTTCTGTGCGAACAGTTTAAATACGTTGTAGTCGAAGCGGGAAAGTCCAAGGAGCTCTGCATGGTGCCCAAAAACTGCGCCAAATGCTCCAACTGGTGCTCTCCAGAGGACTCAGTGCCCTGTGCCCATTGTAAAGACCAGTACCACATGCAGTGCGTCGACCCTCCTTTGCATAGAAAACCCACTAGAGGGTTCGGATGGTCCTGTGCGGCTTGTAGTGGAGCTCTGGAAAGGAAGCTACAAGAAAGCCAGGGCCTACAGGAACATACTTCGTCTAAACCCGAACAGGAAGCTAATTCTGGCTCTGGCTCTGGTGATACATCTGTGGGGCCAACGAACTCGCCCCCTTCCAAAAGCTCAAAGCAGGCCTCATCGACACCCACTCCAGTGTCGAGGTATGACGAGCTTATGGATGCATATGAGGCCAAAGTGCCCCAAGATTTGTCACAGGAGCAGCAGAACCAGCTCCGAATATGGCCAATCAGATACCTCGGCATGCATTCAGACTTAGAAGACATCTTGGAGATTGATGACAGAATCTTCCCGCGGGCGGCTTCCAGGGTTGGCCCCAAGCATCAAGCCGTGGTGGAGGATTGGCCAGGGCGGCCTGTAGAGTATATAGAGCCCGAAAAAACTGATCAAGCCAGAAAGAGAGCACGTGGAAAAGCTACAAATGGTGGTGGCGGCGGTGGCAGTGGTAATAGTAGTGGCACTAATAGCACCACCGCCAGTAGCAGTGCTAACAGCACGAGCACAAACTCCAAGCGAACCGAGAAGAAAGAGCGACCTCCTTGGGTCCAGGTTCGCCCCAGCGGATATGTTGAACGTGGCGGAGAGACCTCTCAGCTTCTTTGGAGAAACCCTTCGTCACCGGCTGGCAACTCTGATGCAGAGCCAGATGACAAGGTAGAGGCATTTTTGGAAAAGACAAAACCATATGCCGACAGCCTAGGAATTCACCACAGCTCGCCCAACTTCTTCGATGCATGCTTAAAGGCTCTGATGGACTGCCATTTTGACGAAACAATGGCCCTGCAGAAAGTGTCGCAATTCACACTCAAATCTCTGAAAGAACCCAAGTTTAACGAAGAAGAAAAACGTCGGTTCGAGGAGGCTGTCAGGAAGTACGGAAACGAGCTTCACGAAGTTTTCCTGGAGGTGGGAACTAAAAAGAGTGCCGACGTTGTTCGGTACTATTACATGTGGAAGAAGACTGCCAAGGGACACGAGATCTGGGACAACTACGTGCACAGGAGACACACAGGTAAGAAAGCAGCAGCAGCTGCTGCTGCAAAGAAGGATTCGGATACCAAGGCAGCCGCCTCTGAATCCAACAAAGGATCTGGTGATAATGAAGACGAACATAATGTCGATGATGACGAGCATAATAGCCATTCCCATCAGCAGCTCGTAGACGAAGTGGCAGATGATGAAGACGACTCATCTTATGACGTCGAGAAAGCCAAGCAGCTCAAAAGGACGTATATCTGCAAGCATTGCGGCACAGAAAGCTGTCGAGAATGGCGTAGAGCTCCCGGTTACCCCGTAGCTCCTCCACCCGACGAAGACCCAATTGTAGCCCTATGTATAAGATGTGCCCGTCTGTGGAGGCGGTATGCTGTCGTATGGGAAAATCCCGATGAAGTCATGAAAAAGGCCCAGCAAAAAGGTAGTGCGGCTCTCAAGCGGCGGCTCGAGGAAGAGCTGATCGAGGATGCCACAGCTATCTTAGCTGAGCGAGAACGTGAAAGGGAACGAGAGCGCAACAAAAAGCGAGCAAAGGTGGAGCGAAGTAAGGAAAAGCTGAAGAAAGAAGAGTTAGTACAGTCCGCCAGTGCGGCGACAACTCCAAAATCGCCGTCGCCGCACGCGGCTCATGCGGCTCCCGAGCCTCACGCGGCGGGACAGTCGTCGACATTAGCAGGCCACAGCCACAGCAGCGCTGTCAACGGCAACCGTAATGGTACGACCACAAGCTCCCAAGGGAAAGATAGTAATAAACGGAGTGGGGCTAGTAGCGCTGCGGCTCAAAACGAAACTCCGAGTTTGGTTCAACACATTGTACGGGCATGCTCTGTTTGCGCTCAAATCGAGCCTGTGGACAAACTATTGTTCTGCCAGCATTGTGGAATTAATGTGCACACTTACTGCTACGGGGTAGAGCCGGATAAAAATCGGGCCAGTTGGCTGTGTGATGTGTGCTCAAACGATCAAAAGCCGTTTGTAAACACCTTGTACTCATGCCTTATGTGCCCGATTAAGCATTCTAATGTTGAGCCACAAATCACGTCCAAGTCTGAACTCTTGCCAGACGGCTTGAAAAGGACTAGTGACAACAATTGGTGTCATGTGAGGTGTGCTGTGTGGAATCCCGATATTGATTTTGGAAATTCCAAATCTATGCAACCCATCGAGGGTCTAGGTAGAATCCCCGAGGAGCGGTATCATGTCAATTGTCAGCTCTGCCAGACCTGTGTCGGTGTTTGTATCGAATGTGATGCCTGCTCCATGTATGTCCATGTCGGGTGTGCGGCAAAGAATGGTCATGCGTTCGGAATTCAATTCTCGTCTGTGTCTGAAGGGACCACTACTACTACTGCCGCAGCCGAAGGGGTGTCGTTTAATGGCCAACGCGTTACTATGCGTGCAGTAGTTTACTGTCCGTCTCATGTCGATGCCATTGAAAGGATGCATTCGATACATGAAGTTGATGGCAAGTCTGGCAAGACCCTCTTCCAGGTGTATTGTGAGGAGTTCAAGCAGTCTAACCTCAATGCAGTAGGTGCCAAGAGACGTGCTGCTTTGCTCTACCCTGACAGTTCGAGTGCTATCTCCAAGAAGGACAAAACCACTTTGGTTATCACCGAAGATGGCACATATGCTGATCCTGTAGAAGATGGAGTCTGTGAAGACTGTCGGGTCACCACAGCCATGTACTGGTTCGAGTCCACTCGACAAGAAGATGGGCGAAAGGAACTGAGATGTAGTAAATGTCGTTGGAGCAGAGTTGACCGTGAGGCATATGACAATGCATACACTCTCCGACCGATCAAATTTGTTGACAAGAAAAAGAAGACGAAGCGAAAGAGAGAGAACGACTCGCACTCTTCGGTGCAAGATCCCAACAACTCTCACGGGTCCTCATACAATGTCAATATTCCACCGAGAAAATCGCCAAAAAGATCGAATGATAGTCCAAGATCGTCCACACAAACACCTCCTCAGGGGCAGCCACAAGAACATTACGGCCATCATCCTCACGAGCAGCAACAGCGACAAGAAAGCCATCAAGCTCACCCCCACCACCCACCACCGCCTCCTATGGCTGCTTATGGCTACTTTGACCCAGGTTACTTCCAGCGACTTGGTATTCCACCACCTCCTCCAATGCCCCATATGCAATATCCTGTACCATATCCACCAGCAGGCTACGGTCCTCATCCACCACCACCACCACCTCCTCCTCCACCGCCTCCACACGGATATTCTTCATCTACAATGCCTCATTTGAGAGGAGTATATCCACCACCACCTCCTCCTCCCCCACCGAACTTTCAGCCGCAAGCGGCTCAGAATTCTCACCATCCCCAGTACCATCAGGTATCAGCCTCGCATGGGCCGACTCTACCACCCCCTCACCCTTCGACGACAGTGCATCAGCAGGTTGCTCCACCTGCGAGAGAAACGGCTAGCACAGAACCTAGTCGAACTGCGGTTACAAGCTTGCTAAACCCGGTAGAGGAGAAGATTAAACAAGACCCAGATAACCAGGAGGCGACCAGGTCTCACTCTGTGCCAATCAAGCAAGAACATGAGATTAAGAAAGATGGAGGGGACTCAGGGAAGAGTAGTAAAGTATCGCTGAAGGATATTTTGACCTAGATTATTGAAAATAAACCCGAATTTGCATCACGTGAAAAGTATTGCTGATACTTGATCGAATCAAGAACAAAAATAAGAAGGAAAGAAAAACAAACTTCCAGTATCGAAGTGTTCTTTATATAAATACAGCCTTAATATATATATATATTTATTCAAGTCATTATATGGCAGCAGCCATAAAAGATTTACTATAAGTAAAAAGAATCGGTTTCCACCCGTAGTTCAGTCTCCTCGCCTCCATCCACTGGATTTGAAACGAAGCACCACTCCATTCAAAAACTGTTCTCCACCGGGTCACTCTATTCAGGAACTGGTACCAACAGGTAGTAATAATAATTAGGCCAACTACAAATAGCCACTCTTCAGCTGCTGCTCTATCCTTTCGACTTCCTCTAACGACGGTGCCGTTTTAAGTTGCTGTCGCAACTTTTCCTTATCTTCATCAGTCAATAAACGTCTAAACTGTTTCTCAGCATTCGTAGAGCCAGCCTTCAGCGACTGCTGGTTGATAATAGTAGATGCCAAATCTGAAGGTTTGTCCACCGATTCTCCAAACAGCACCTTGGCTCGTTCCCGTTCCTTATCGCGAACCCGCTCAAAATCCAACACCCTTACGGAAGGCGCTCTCCAAATCACATATAGTCTATAGTTTTCTCTATGCGTAACTGGATTATTGACAATGCTCAGATGGTGGAGATGCCGGAGTCCCGTTAATGCATTTAAATCGGTGAGCTCTGACAGCGAGTTATTGCTCAGTATTAGGTTTTCAAGATTTGGGAGGCTCTGTGAAAGTGTAGATTGTATATGGCTAATTCGGTTATGGGCTATTAACAGTGTTTTTAGTCGTTGTAGCTTTGGGAAATTGCCTAGTACTCGTATGTCATTGTCGGTGAGATCTATCGAGTCGTTGAGGTCTCGCGTACTTCCGAGGTTTTCGATTAGTTCAATTTTATGGCCCCTCAGCAGGAGCTCCCGCTGATCGATTGTATTAAGGTATGAGGCAGAATTTACCACCAGATCAGCCGTTAGTTTCATTATGCGAAGGTTTTTCTTGTTGTGTATTTGATGGTTTAAGTAGGTAGTTGAAAATTTCGGGGTTTTGAATAAATACGGTTGTGAGCCCCAAGTTGGGAAGTGACCAGAACTGAGCTTGGATCGACCAATCGAGGGACTGAATTTGAGACAACACTATAACCATCAAACATCTGATACGGTGAAGAAACAAAGTAATTAAAGGCAAAAGGCAGAAAGCAAATAGTTAAAAACAAACAAAATGGACGTCGATTACTCAGTTTATCTTGTTACAGACACCCCACTGGTCCCGGACTCGTCCACTTTGTACCAACAAGTAGAACGGTCAATTGCAAACGGGGCAACTGTAGTACAACTGCGAGAAAAAACCGCAGAAACCAAGGATTTCGTTGTAAAAGCCAAGGAAATCCACAAACTCACCCAAAAGGCCGGTATTCCCCTGATCATCAACGATAGATTGGATGTGGCCCTAGCTGTAGATGCTGAGGGGATCCACGTTGGCCAGGACGACATGGACGTCCCTACTTTGAAGAAGTATTTCCCAAACAAGATCATTGGTGTCTCTGTTAACAATGCCGAGGAAGCCCGGCAAGCCATCAAGGACCGGGCAGACTACGTAGGCATTGGAGCAGTTTTTGGCACAAAGACTAAGGATCTAAAGAAGGCCCCTATCGGGTGCTCTGGAGTGAGGGATATTCTGCAAGTGCTTCATAATGAGTGTGACTATGATATCAAGACTGTAGCCATTGGGGGCATCAACCAGTCCAATGCCCAATTGGTGATGCACTTGTCTGCTTCACAGGACAAGAAACTGGACGGCGTAGCTGTAGTTTCTTGTATAATTGCTGCGCAGGATTCTGGCCTGGCCACTGCGGATTTGGTTCGTACCGTAGGATCTCCTGGTCCGTGGGTGCGAAAACGGAATGCATCACCATCCAGTGGTGATGACGCACCCAAGAGACTCGCTTCAGTGGCTCCCCAGTTGGCTGCGAAAGTCGCTAATTCTAGTCCTCTTTTGCACCATATCACTAATGACGTGGTTAAGAACATTTCGGCCAATATGAGCATTGCTGCTGGAGCCTCTCCGGCCATGTCTGAATGTGCTGAAGAGTTTGCAGACTTTGCGGCGGTGCCTGGCTCAGCACTTCTGATAAACATGGGCACAGCTACCGATGAGTCCCTGCGAATGTATCAAACTGCTGTGCACGAGTACAACAAGCAGGGCAAAGCTGTGGTACTGGATCCAGTAGGCTGCGGTGCATCTACTCATAGACGAAGCACTATAGCGACTCTGTTGAACAGTGGGGTTTACGATGTGATTAAAGGCAATGAAGGAGAAATCACTGCTGCTGCCAAAGTCCAAGGGGCTGCTATGCGGGGAGTAGACAGTGTGGGATCAGCTGATTTAGAGACTAGAGTAGCAACTGCGCGGAAACTAGCTGCTGAGAACCATACTACGGTGCTCATGACAGGAGAGCAGGATGTGTTGGTAGACGAGTATGGCAAAGGATATGTGTTTAGCAATGGGCACAAGTACTTGGGCAAAATCACCGGATCTGGGTGCATTTTAGGCTCATTAGTGGCTGCTTTTAGTTCTGTCCACCCTGGGGATCGGCTAGAAGCAGCTGGAGCGGCTTTGCTTCTGTATACACTGGCTTCTGAGACGGTTACTGATTGCGATGGGCCTGGGTCGTTTGTACCAAAGTTGTTGGATGCGGTTTACCGGCTGTCTCAAAGGTCTGTGCGGGGGGACGGATCATGGGCTGAGAAGGCGAAGGTGGAGCTGATCTAGTGGACTGGATATAGTATGTGGGTAATTGGCCCGAGACGCAAATGTTCAGAGTAGGTGCAAAGCGGACCTATTTACAGTAGATACAAAAAAGGACACAAGTATCCAGAGTAGATACAAAAAAGGACACAAGTATCCAGAGTAGATACAAAAAAGGACACAAGTATTCAGAGTAGATACAAAAAAAAAAGACGCAACTGCCCAAAGTAGATACACAGGACGCCACTATTCCAAGTAGATACAAAAAAGAGACATTTATTGCAATATGCGGACGTACACTACTGCAAACTAGATCAAATATATACACACACCCCCGTGATACTAACTATAAGCTTTTCCATACACGCATCTACCAACCCTCTTGGCTCAACACAGACCGATCAGAGGGCTTGGGATTAGCAATAACCTCCTTTCGAGACTCGTCAGCAGCAGCCTTGATCTCAGCCACATCCTGCTTCGACAGAGGATCATACCGCAACCAGGGCTCCAGAAACCCCATCTTGCCAGCTGCAAAATCTCGATCAGACATTTGCTCAAAAACATACAGCTGGGTCCGCACATAGTGTACCATTTGCTCCAGATGTTCCATATTGACATCTTTCTGGGCGTTGAACAGATCCCGCCACAGGGCCGAGGCCAAAGTAGAATCACTCGTGTAGAACCCTTCATCGTAAGCAAATATAGCTCCCCTCAGCTGTTCGTTCAGGTGTTTTTTGTTAGTATTGATGATGCTCTCAGATGAGATCCGAATGTCCTGTCGCATTCGGAACCCCAGGTCCTCAAAGACAGAGTTTACCAGCTTTCGCTGGTACTCTCGGCAATACTTCCGGGGCAAAGCTCGTAGACGGACAAAGAGCATCCAGATATGCAAAGAGCTGATTTGGAACTGTTGCTGGAAAGTTCTTGGTAGAGCTAGAGTCTCGTAGTAAAACTTTTGGTGCTCGGTCACGTTTTTGCCAAAGTCCTCACCTGGCCGATCTGAGTAGTAGCCTTGCAATTTACACATATCTTTGAACAGCACTGATGCTACTGGACCTGCTCTAGTTTTATCAACGTCAATGTTGAACCAATTGATAACCCCTTCACCGAGGAGCTTCTGCCATCCGGCAAGCTCGACACCTCCGCTGGTATTGTTTTGGCTGTATTGCGACACGATGTGGTTTTTTAGGTTGCCTTTAGCAAACGACGATTGAGATCGCGCTTGAGATGCTAGAGTTCGAGCCGTTGATGGCACTGTTTTTTTTAGAGAGAACATAGTTTTTACACTGAGAGAGCCTCTTTCTTTCACGGCCCACTGAAATTTTTTTTTTTTATTCTATTCCAATTTTTTTGGAAGGGTTTTTTTAGTATTGGGAATAGTTTTATTGGAGGCTACTACTTTGGTAGGGAGCGCGCTCTAGGCTGTTTTTCCAGAGCCGCACTCTCGTGCGGCTCCTTTTCTTCCTTACTTCCAGTACCATTCTGACAGCTGACGTCAGGCATCGAATTTCTATTCTGAGTTAACTAATACCTACAACGCTAGTAGTTCCACTGCCACTACTCATCTGGGGCGCCAAAGGATGACGCAAGCACTGTTACTATATATATTTCTGTCTCTCGCGTTCCGGAGATTACCCGTACCGTTTATGAGGCTGAGAAGATCAAAAAAAAGTTCTCGGAGAACCCACCGCAGTGAGGCTCATGTGGCTGAACTCACATATACCACTTCCACTTCCACTACGATATCAGACAGACAAAAAGCTCTTTGCCTTGCTGGTCTTGGAGCTACAGATCCAGCCGCAGCAGGTCGGTCAGTCGGCAGCGCAAGGGCAGGGCAGTGGTGGAACAGCCTCCCGGTCTCACAGTGTAAAAATAGAAACCACCACATGTTTCAAATTTATAGCTGAGAAATCGTTGGAGATTCACACAGTGGTATCTGAGAGAAGGACTATTCAGGCAACACATACACTTTCCTTTGGCTCATAGTGCTGGATCTTGGGGTCAATCTGGATCTTGTTTATGGCCAATCTGGGTCTTGTTTATGACCTAATCTCGCTTCCAGGTCCGATTCTGGCTCGGGGACCAGGCTACCAAGCCCTACGCAGCCGAACTGGGAAGTGATCTTCAGGCGGATTATGAAAGGTGCGCTCATAATATGTGTGCATGAGAACAGGTGCGCAGCTGTTCTGTTTCTATTTTTTACCATTTTATATGCGCCTCAAATGAGCAAAGGGTAAACATACTAAGCGAAAGTGATGCATAAGCTTTGGGATGGGATGAATGGGTTAGGGTAGTGGTTGTTTGAATATATAAAGGCGCTGGAATCCCCAGATTTTTAATTTTTCGGTTCTTGTTATTTATTACATTTCGATTCTGTTATTTATTACATTTCGATACATTATACATATCGAGATACAACCGAGCACCTCTTAAAAGACACACAATAAATATTGACACAAAAGAAAAAAAAAAAAAAAAAAAAACTCAAAATGGGCCGAATATCAATGATCTTTGCGCTAATCACGACGGCTGTCGCCTTCGTGCTCCTGGTAGTAGGCTTCTTGGGCTCCAACCCACACGCCGGATCTCTAAACAATGTCTATCTGTTCAAAATAAAGGCCAACGGCACATCGAGCCTGACCTCGATTGCGTCAGACGCTATGAACGGCGACCTGAGCTCTCTGGCAAACGAGATTGAAAACTACGCCGACGGAAAAATCAACAACAACAAGCGTGCCGACAGCAGCAGCGACAACAAAGATCTACAATTCACTATCGGCGCTTACGGTTATTGTCTTGACGATAAATGCTACCAGGGCCCAACCCCATTCTACTTTGACTTTGAGAATGCTATCAAGTCGGCGGTTAACGTTGAGCTGCCAAGTGAGCTCTCTGACTACCAGAACCAGATCAAGTCTGGCGGTAAGGCCATCTGGATCTTGACAGTCATCGCAATTGCCGCTCTTGCCCTAAGCGCCGTGACAGGTTGCTTCTCTCTGATCACCTCATGCTGTAGCAAGGTTTCCTTCGTAGCCAGATTCCCAGCTATCATGACAGTACTGTTGTCAGTGCTGGGGCTGATTAGCGCTATCGGGTCTGCTGGCGCCGCCACTGGCTTGTACGCGATTATCAAGAACAGGTTCAACGACTACTCCGGTGATCTTAATCTGGAATCCTCTCTGGGCTCTGCTGGTCTCGCTGTCTACTGGGTTGGTGCCATCTTTGCACTCATCTCCTGTCTGATCTGGAGTGCGGCTGCCCGGTCCACCAGGCGGCAAATTATGTATGCTGCCCCGGCCCCAGCGCCATATCAGGGAGCCCATTATCCTTAAAGCCTCAAAAAAAGAATATGGCCAGGCTGCAAGCAGCAAAAAGCCAATATTCAGACATTTTATTTATAGCATATATAGCATACATAGCATTGTTACAAATCATAGTGTTGTTACAAACCATAAGTGGTTGTAAAACGGAAAAAAAAAATATATATATATATATAGAAGGAATTTTGGAATTATACAAAACCGCTCCCAATTCCCACTGTCCGTCGGCCATCAGTTTCAGTGCCACTAATTCTTCCATCACCATCACCACACCACCACCACTACTTACCATGTCGACAAAAGACCAATTGCTCGAAGAAGCGAGCATAGCCTCTTACTTCACCCTCGATCCAGAAAATCTCGAGGCCCTCTACAATACATCCTCCAAGTTCCTCTCCACCAGCCAATCCTCCCTAGATGAAGACTCCCTATACACTCTGCTCTACCAGCATTTCCATCTGGCTCTTCTCACCGGAAATGACGCAGCAGCTAAAGTGACCGTGCAAAGACTGAGCGACAGGTTCGGAGATTCCTCGCCGTACGTTGGTGTTCTCAAATCAGAATATCTCGAGGCCACTGAAAACGTCCACACTGCCCAAAAGTACCTAAGCTCGAGAGAGACCACCGACTTCGCAGCCTTCAAGCGAAAAACCGTGGCCCTCAAGCAGAAAGGCGACTATAAAATGTATATCCAAGAGCTACTCAGGTACCTCGACATTTGTCCTGCTGACGCAGAAACTTGGGCAGAACTGGCAGAAGCATACGTCAAGACCGGACTATACCAGCAGAGTGTCCATGCTCTACAAGAGGTGCTGATCATGTACCCACAGGCATATAATGTGTTTGCTCGAATTGGGGAAATCACACATATTCAGGCCACAATAACCAGTAGCACAACCGACCAGCTTGCTAGGTTGAAGAATTCTATTCAGCACTATCTACGGGCAGTGGAGCTGTGTCCTGTGTACGTACGAGGGTGGTCCGGAGTGTATGTGGTGACTGGCAAACTGCTCAAATGGCCCAAGTTGGCTCCTACCGACAGTAAAACGTATACTGATCTGCATAATGTTGCTCGAAAGCAGCTACAGGCCATTGTGGACAAGAAAGAAGCTACGCCAGAGAATTTGAAGGCTGCGGAGATGGTTCTGGCGATCTAGTTGGGTGGAGCGAAAAGTAGCCAGTCACTTATTTAGATACAAATACTAGCCCCAAAAAGCTTTGAATCCAAAAGCAATCTAAATCGAAAAAAAAAGTAGCCAGTCACTAATTTAGATAAAAATACTGTCCTCAAAAAGCTCTGAAAACACATAAATTCAAACTACACCGCTGTATGTATGCGACGACGTAATCTACAAGTCTCACGGAATCGTAATACAATCCCGCACAGTCTTCTGCACAGGCAACTGCTGGCACACCCAGTTAGGATCTCGCAAATAGGGCCCAGAGTCCTTTGCTCCAATTGGAATCCTCCTTTTCACCACATCAGACTTCTCTTCCCGCTGCTGATACTCTCGAATCACTCTACCATTTTCAAACTCAACATAGACCCTCGTATCCCGAACCCGGAACAGGACATCGTCCACCCTTAGGAAAAACCGGCTCAAAATCAGCAACCTCTCAGCCATTACCCTCACTTTTACATTTAACATAACAATCCCATTATCCCCTAGCTCGTCTTCGTACAGTGTGACATCGTCAAAAAACAGAATCGGGTCGGGCTGCTTGAGACGTTCAAATGGGATCTGATCCTGTCCGTCCTGCGAATCGGATCTGTCTTCCAGTGTCTGTGAGCACTCACCTCGGTAATTGGTCGAGTATGTCCAATCGAACGGTTTAATAATGCCCTCGACTTTGTCTCCACTAGCACTTCTGTCCATAGTACCCCTTTTCTGCCGCGATTTGAGCCACTTCTGTGAATGCGCGACTTGGATCAATCCATCTTCGCCAGTTTTGTCCACCAGGTCCAGTGCAGACAGCGAGTTGAACCACAGCTTGAATCCTGACTCCTTGTGCTGGATTCCCACCTCGTTTTTACCAAAAATCATCTCAGGAATAGGAATTCCAAGCTTCTCCTGAGCACTATCGATTTCTTCTGCGTTAAGGATTGGGCCCTTGCGTGTGTAGACTTGCCATCCGTGGCCCTCCCAGCCGTCGCACTTTGGTTGAAAGTCGAAGCCCATGTTTACACGTGAAATTTCAGTAGATATGTGAGATGGAGCTGGTTTTCGGCAGATATGTATAATGTCACTAGATATGTATCATGTAACTAGTTTGTCTTGCTTGAAATGAAAAATATATTGTGGTTGGGATGAGGTGCCTGACCATAATAGAGGTTTCCACCGCGCCGGTATTGTTTCACCACGGGGGCTTTTTTTTTTTTTTTTTTTTTTTTTTAAGAAAATCTCAGTAACCTGATCAATAGCGATCAATCGAACTGAGCCATTATTTTCAGAGTACGCTCCAGCTCAAGGAGGCTCCTTTCTTGTTCGGTTCCCGATCTACGCGTCGTTGGAAACTTGTCTAAATAGCCTGATATAAATTATAAATTAACATATATGGCATGCAAGATCAAAGATCAAAGACATGCAATAAATTATACAAAACTGGGTTCAGAAAAAGATTATATTACAATAAAAAAAACTAGCCCCGATTCTAGTTCTTGCTGTCAGTACGTTCAAAAGTCCCCACGAGCACTCCCTTAGCAACACCGTATTGCGAAAGCAAGTCAATCACTTCCTCTTTCTTCAGCTTTGGAGCGAGCGGTGACGATGTCATCTCCTTCAACGCATACACCTCAAAGTAGTATCGGTGAGGTCCATGGTTGACCAGAGCACCAGGACCCTGATATCCAACTCTATCACCCCCAAAAGTTGCATTTTTACTCTTGGCTTCGTCGCTATCGAAAAAGCCCTCAGGGAAGTCAGTTTTTCCTGGGTAAGCGAGATTGTATGCAATCATATGCACAATCGGCTTTGGGGTTGGAGGATCGAGATCTTCCATGATGACCATGAGCGACCGGGTTTCTTCTGGCAGATTTTCGACCTGCAATTGAGGGCTGGTGTTCTGGGCCTCTTTGGTATTGCACCAGGTACCACCATGCTTCCACGGGATGACTTCGTTATTACCAAAGGCAGTTGATGTTACCTTGAGCGATTCGGGGATCTTGCTGGTCTTTGCGTAGATCAGTTCTTCCTGTTTGCAGGTGAAGAGAGTGGACAAGACAGAGCCCAGGATTTTTTCGACTATTACTGGTGGCATTTTTTGTTTTTCTTTATTTTTACCTCTGTAAAATTTCAAGATGACTTCGGTAGACTTTCTCTTAGCGAATCAATAGAATTCCTTAGCTCTAAGGAATTCGACCCTTTTTATAACAAGGGCTTAAGTCCGTCCGGATAAATGTCCGACCATCCGAAAACCTTAAGTCCTTGCCTTAATTAACGATCACCGCGCCGCACCCCGATGGGCACTCCAACATGCCAAAGTCAAACAGCCATTCCTTCATACAGCTGACATGAATCTTATGTCCACATTCAATTAAGGCAGATGCAAGCCCTTTGACAGGCTGCCGGCAAATGATACATCCATCCAGCAGCCGTTTGCACTGGCTACAGGACCAGTATCCTTCTGCCGGCTTGTGCTCCTGCAGAGAGCTCATACATCTGTGACAGAGGGTATCTATTTGAGTCTCTGTTAACGCAAGTGTGCGCACAGACTCGAATTCCGAATTCTTGATTATTTCAGCAGCTGCAGTAAAGAGCTGGTTGCGTTTCAGCATGTCGATGTAGCATAGCACCCACTCTTCCACAGTTTGATCAGATGGGAATGCCTCTGCATAGAACTTTTTGAACAGGACTCCCAGAACTGCACACAGCTGGACATCGCCTTCCTCCATTGCATATTCAGCAGTCTTTCTGATCAGGTTAGAAGCCGTCCAGGGGTGGTTTAGCGAGTTCAGGAACTGTTTGTACTCACTGGAGTCTAATTGGAGGTTCGAGATCCCTAGTCCTCCTCCTCCTACTCCAGCAGCAGAGCTTCCAACTCTTGTGCTGACTCTGGTTCCAGCTCTGGCTGCTCCCCCGTCGAGGCTGCTTTGCCCACTGCCGAAGGAGTTTTGCCAATAGCTATCTGTGCTTACGGAAGTCGAGAAGCTCGGTCTTTGATTTGTAGATGTGAATTGATGACTAGAAGAGTCTGCTGGTCCTTTTTGTGAAGCTCCAGTGCGGCCCATATGGGCCGCACTGCCCTTTCTGTGAAAAGACTGCTTAGCATGGGCCGGATAAGATTCCGGAGAGCTGCCAATGGTCCCATAAGACGAGAACACACCAGTAGCATTATCAGGTGGGCTTGAGTTAGAGTTTACTATTTCGTTGGCCAGGCCAGAAGTGGCTCGCTCTGTGTCTGGCACAGGCATTGGGGGAACTGTGGAGTTGTCGCTTTCGTCCTGGTCTTCTTCTGCCATATCTGTGGATATTGGCAGAGGAGTTGAGGGCTTTGAGGAGGCCACAAGGGCCGCTTTCGACTTTTTGCCTTCTTCCAGACTCGGCGAAGTGACCACAGGCGTGTTAGTAGCCGTTTTAGTGGTAGAATCATTACTGTTAATGCTTTTGAACCCCTCGGTGATCTTGGAGGATGGCCCAACAATGGTAGAGGTAGACTGGTTTGGGTTCACACCACCACCTCCAGCCTGCAAATGCATCGAGAATGGTTTAATCAGACGACTGCCAGATGTGAGATTCACTCCCGAAGACTTCTTGAGCTCCTCTGCTTTGAACTGATTGTACCTCTCGGTTTCCCACAACATGGCATTCTTCAGCACCAGCCATGTCTGAGCGGTTCGGTATTTGCCGCACGACGCTGCGACTTTAGAGTTGATCTCACACAGGTCAGGAAGCGTCTCGCCATCTCTGGCCGTTACTAAGTAGTTATCTGCCATATATTCGAATATCTGAGGGTCGAACTGCGAGAACGATGCGAAGCACACTGCCTGGTTGTAGTCGATATCGTTTATGGGGCGGTTCTGAGCACGATACGAAGAGCTTCCAGGCCGTCTTGAAACAGCCCCTACCGAAGAGGCCGCACGCCTTCTCGACCCAATTGAACTACTGGCACCCATTGCAGTGGCAGAAGAGTCGTCTACAGTAGTGAAATCAGCATCTTCAGACAACCGGTAGTTATACACCGAGCCGAACTGGTCGCGGTACTTGTCCTGGACCATGAACGTCATATCGTCGTCGCATGGTGACCAGGTGAACGCTTGCGACGCTACATTGTCGACCATCAGAGGTTCAGTGGCCAGATTCTGCTGCATGAACTGTCGGTCACGGGACGTCGTCCATAGCATCTTATCATTCTTCCACTGGATCTCCGATATCGAATCACTGTGCTGCTCGAGCACATTCACGGGGATAAAGGGCCTTCTGGGGTTCCAGATATAGGTACAGTAGTCGTACTTGCTTCGACCGCAACTAGCTATGCACGTGTTCAGAGCACCACTGACTGCGTTCTTGGAATGAATGCTTGCGTTACTATCGACCTGCCATCGGACCTTAGAAACTGCACTAGGAGCCAAGATCACGCAGTCTGCATCTCTGGACTCTTTGCCCATGTTCCACACCTGGATCAGCTTGTCTCTGCCTCCAGAAACAATATAGTCGTATTCCGGATGCCAATCTAGTGACAGTCCGACGCTAGTATGAGCGCTCATTCGCTTGTCACAGGCCTTGGGGTTTCTAATGTCCCACCGCTGGATTATTCCAGAGTCATAGATCACCGCTAGCTTTTTGGCATCATGCGGACTACATTGCACCTCTCTAGCACTATCGCCGCCTTTGGCAAAGGTCAAAGAGGGTCTTTTCCCATTAGTGCGCAGGTCCCACACCTTGATACTTCCATCGTTGGTTCCAGATAGAAGCACATGGCCTGTGTTTCTGTTGAAGGCTAAGGTGTTGATGCATCGGTTATTGTCTTTATATTCTGTCACTGCTGGCTTTGCAGATGGGTTAGTTAGATCGTATAGTAATATATTACCGCCAGACGTCGCTAGAGCGACATGGTGATTGTATAGCTGGTGACCCCATTTCAAAGAGGTCACTGCGAACATTTTGTCAAAGTCTCGTGTCTCTCTGCTCTGTCGGAGATCCTTGGAAACTTGAATGTCATTGTCGACATCGAGGATTTGGAAAACTGTGTTGGTGCAAGACCATGTTAGTACTGTACTATTCTGAATACGTATACTTAATCTGGAACTGACGTACAATCTTTTCCTGCAATAGCAGCTTGGGTTCTGTCTGGAGACATGCCCATGGCGAGGATGCCACTTCGGGCCTCGAATTGCGAGGTCGTGTTTTCTGCACTAGCCAGACGAGCTGCCTTTCTCAGAGTATTATGTGGGCTTATCGCATTAGAACTACTGTTGGTATTATTACCACTACTGTTGTTCCCTGAGCCGTAAATCGCCTTGCCAAATCGTTGGGCCAGGCCAGAGGCCTTAATTGCAGAAGCCGCACGATTAGCGTAGGTCTGGGGCATCTGGTGGGAGAAGCTAGCATTTTTGCTTGTCCCTAAGCTCGAACCCGAAGTATTATTCGTCGTCGACTGTGGGCTGTTGTTCACATCCCTCGGCGACGACATTTTATGCGACAGTTGGTGGGTTTTGGAGTAGGATTGGTGATTCGTGGTATCGGTGGGGAGGTTTGTTTGGGACCGGCCAGAGACTGGTATCGGATGTAGAGGTAGGGATATCGACACGGGAGTGTGGGTGCTATAGTATATCGTATTGAATATATCGATTCGGTTATATCAAGTACTGAATATATCAATATCGAATATATCAAGTACTGAATATATCAATATCGAATATATCAATATCGAATATATCAATATCGAATATATCAATATCGAATATATCAATAACGAATACATCAATTCGAGTATGTCAATATCAAATATATCAATATCGAATATATCGATTCCGAATACATCAAGTAATAAAGATTGATTATAGAATACATCAATTCCAAAAACATCAAGAATGAAGATTGATTATAGAATACTCAATTTCGAATGCATCAATAATGAAGATCTCGCTTGTAATACATCACCATTACCAATGCCAACTGAGAATACTACACTACCTGAACAGCCCCAGCTTTTATATAACTAGCTACCGCACTATATCTCAAAGCATGTATGTCCCCCTTCGACAACTCAACGCCTTGCTCACCCAAAGGAATCTTCACAGGCACAGACTCCAGCACCTTGATAAACACCACCCTGTCGAGATCGGGCTCTTCGACCATCGATATCCCCCCACTAGTGTCATCCAGCCGTTGCAGATTCTCGGGCACTGAGCTCAGAAACTGCGATTTGTATAAATTCTCCAGAATTTCGTGATGCCTGTGACGTTAGTAAATCCTGTCCTCTTGCAAACGTAGTGTGCACATACTTTTCCATATATTCAATCTCCTTCTCAGACAACTTCTTCAATTGGCCCTCCTCCGTCTTAATGTAGATCGTAAACTTGTCAATTTTGCTGAGCCGTGACCTTAGATACCCTCGTATCAAGAACTTTATGCGTTCGAGTTCCGACTCTACTATCAGTAGCTTGAGCTTGATGTCCGACCCCTGGAGCTCTATCGTATTCTCTTCTATGTACTCCATTTGCATGCGAACTCTCTCTGTGATTCTCTCTAGTAATGATGTCTCAAAGGCTAGGATCTCAGGAGCCAACCTCTCGTTGATCCATGCTTGCTTGAGGCTGTCTAAATCCTTCTTTGCCTGATCTCGTTCCTGCTGTCGCTGCTTCTCGAAACTCTGGAGGTTGAGCCGGCCATCTGCCCAGCTGTCGATGTCGTTCGATATCTCTTTGTCTATGTCCATGCGCTGTGTCATTGTGTCTATTATACTATAATTCTGTTGGCATAAATAAATTTGGTGATAGGTTTAGGTGGTGTAATTTATTACGTGCCGAAAAACTTGGGAATCGCGTCGTGTTTTATTTTTCCTCACACACCAATACCGAATATGAGCGACGCAGAACGTAAGAGTGAGATTGATGCAAAAAGAGCCCGGATTGCAAGAATCCGTGAGCAGCGGATGCAGAAAGAGAAGGAGGCGAGAGAAGCAATTGTATGTACTGGGCTTGTTTTCTTTCGGTTTAGTCCTTGACAGGGGGTTGATTAGATATAATCTGTGTTTAACAGATTTTAGTGAAACCCCTAGATCTTTTGGGTAGATCTTATAGTACCACTAACGCAATAACTAGACCAAGAAGCAGCAGCAGCAGCAGCAGCAGTCGTCGTCAGATCATACTGATATCGACGAATTGGTAGACAGCTTAGTCGGTCCGCAGTCTAAATTTGCTGGCCACATACCTCAGGAATCGTCCAGACCGTCAAGCTCATTATCTGAAGAGAGGACTTCTAATTCCGGTACCAGTACTAGCAAAATCACAATCCAGCATGTATTCGACGTTGAGCCCCGGAAGGCCACAAAAGTAGAATCATATTCTAAGGAAGTACAGACAGATGCATATACAGAAGACCCCGTGTTTGACTCCGACTCGCAGACAATAGAACATGCTAGAGCACCACCAGCTAGGTCAGACAAAAGCGAAGAAAGCGGTGCTGAAGAAGAGCCAGCTGAAAAGGAAGAGGACCCCCAAAAAAACCTAAAAGATGAGGACAAGGATAACAAGAAACCAGTCATTCGACTCATCGACCCAGAAGATCAAAACGAAGACTTGGACCAGTTCTTGAACCAGTCTTGGAGAGTCATTGGGAGGGCCCTAGAGGACGACTACGACGTACTGGTGAACTATGGTCAGAAGGCAGAAGTTCAAGATGAAAATAGCGATAGTATAGTCTCTCAAACAGCCCAGTTCTACTCAGAACTATCAGTAGGCCGGGCTGTAACTGGAATCGACTGGTCCTCAAAGTTTCCAGAGCTTGCAGCTTCTTCGCACACCGAGAAGAATAACGATCCTAGTGCCGCTAAGGGTCTGGTGCAGATATGGAATATGCATGTTAAGTCCAGGCCAGAATATGTGTTTCATGCCCAGTCAGATATCCTGGCGGTCAAGTTCTCTCCGTTTGAGCCCAATTTGGTATTTGGCACTGCATACAATGGCCAGATATTGACTTGGGATTTAAGGTCTGGCTCGCCAGAGCCTATTCTGAAATCTCCACTAACTGGCTCTGGGCATGCCCATCCCGTGTATACAATACAGATCACAGGAACGACAAATGCAAATAATCTGATAACTTCGTCAACTGATGGTACGGTCTGTACTTGGACATCTGATCTTTTGGCCAAGCCCCAAGACAGACTGGTTCTTAGCAATCCTGCGGTGGCTAGAAACGACGAAGTCTCGCCAACTTCCCTAAGCATGTCTCCCCGTCATCCAACTCAGTTTATGGTTGGTACTGAAGAGGGAGCTATCTATCAGTGTAATAGATTTGATCAGGCTGGATCTCGAGCTGGTTTGGACACTCGTGGGGTTTACAAGGGCCATTTAGCCCCGGTTACCGCACTAGATTTTCATTCGTCAAAGGGAGCAATCGATTTTGGCGATTATTTATTGAGCGGTTCACTCGATTGGTCCATGAAGCTGTGGAAAGTCCGGGCATTTGGGGGTGACACTAGTACCAGCAGCGCTGGTACTAGTGGTCCTAGCAACCCCGAGGATAAGGCCATTGCTCCAGTTTTAGACTTTAAGCGAGATGATACCATCTATGATGTCCAGTGGAGCCCACACAATCCAGGGGTATTTAGCTGTGTGGACGGGTCTGGTCATTTGGAGCTGTGGAACTTGGGTCAGGATGTCGAGGTTCCTTTGGCTAGAATCAAGCCTACAAATGCTAGTTATGGTGGGAATCGTTCGGATTCTTATTTGAATCGGCCATTGAACAGACTATCTTGGAGTCCAGCTGAGAATAGAATCGCGGTAGGAGGGCTGGATGGTGTAATAACGGTGTTTGATGTTGCTCTTCCCCAGGCACAGCCCGAGGATTATTCTGTACTAAAGCGGGTATTATCGAATTCCGTGAACTAATGCAAATAAGATCGAATTGTTTAATTGACTAATGCATCTTTGAACTAATACCTCTTTCTTGGAATACGAATAGTATTTAACTTTTCTATTTACCGAACAGATCTTTCATTGAAATTGAATTATGTGAATATAAAATAAAAAATAAAAAGGAAGAAGCGCCAGACAATTGTTCCAGTCATGAAACAAAATCAGTCGCTAAATAAACAATATCGTGATAATAATATAATAATAATAACTTACAAGATCAGAGTCTCATAGATAGTAGTCCATGTTCGCCAAAAACGAAAAAAAGGCTATGCAAGACTCAGAGATCAGATCACTTTAGGCGGTCAAGGCTTCACCAAACAACCCATCCTTGGCCTTGACAGTGATATCGTCAAAAGCAACATCTTGCTCCACAGAGATCGCATTCTTGGTTGCAAGAACGAGCATTTCAAAAAACATCTTGACCTTATCAGGCCGGTTAGACCCCGAGCTGACAACATCAAACGAACTCATGTCGTCTGGCGAAGGCATTTCGGTTCGCAGAATTCTAGCTGCTTGTAATGTGTTTCTAGAAATACCGTTCACAGACGATTCGTCACTGTTCTCATCACCACCGTTAGTAGCAAACAACACTGGCTCTTCCTGAGGAAGATCTTGAATGTCAGGCAACTGACTGTTTTCCTCTTCATCATTATTGTTATCGTTATCATTATTACGTCTCTCAGCTTCGTCCCATTCGAAATCTACTCCACCCACATCCTGATCTTGTCCCATGGCGAGATCCTCGTATTCGTGTTGGCCATCAACCAAATTCTCCTCAGTACGGGCATGCTTGCTAGGCGCATTTTCTTGTTCTTCATCGTTCCCCTGGGCCATAAGGCTCATAAGCTTTTGTGGGTTGTATAACTCGGCAATTTGCGAGTTGAAAGCACCTCCAGGAAGGTACATGGCAGTAACAAACTCGTTCTTCTGCTGCATCTGGTAGATCATGAACGCTTCTTGGTTCTCTGGCAATGGTCGTTGGTTCAGAGCACCGTGTTCGAAGTCTTCCTGAGTCTGACGCACTTGGTCACTGGGTAGCATATTTTGGCTATCAAACTGGGTCACTTTACCCACACGAGTTGGTTTCCGCTTTCCTTGTTGTGGAGCCTGTTCTTGAATTTGATCTTCTTGAGCTAGATCGATCCCTAAATCCTGGTCCATGCCCAGGTCCAGATCAATATCCATATTGATTCCTCCGTCGTCATCAGGAGCTGGCATCTCCTCATCGTCAGCTCCCAGTCCTTTTGGTAGAATTGAGTCATTTCCTTCCAATCCCAGGTCCTCACCCTCGGCACGAGCTGGAGGTCGTTCCAGCCCGACCTCGACACTGTGGTCGCCTACTTCTTCATCTTCTTCGTCAGCAAAATCCAGTCCCAGGTCGTCTTCATCACCCGCAACATCCTCATCGCCGTCGTTATTTCGTGTAACGCCACGGCCAAGCTCTATCGAGTCGTCAGCTGCGATGCTGACTTCTCCAGGAATTTGTGTCATAGGAACCATATCGTCATCCTCTTCATCAAACCCAAATCCTGGGAATTCTGGCATTAGATTATTAATATTCAAGTCAGTGATTTGATCCTGCAGCACTAAAGACGACTCCTTTGCTGTGTTCGAGTTTCCTGTAGCCACGTCGACGTTTCCAGGTTTAAATGTCTTTAAGCTCTGCAGGGCAGAGTCACAGTCTTCTTTCAAGTACAGTGTTTTTCGTTGATAAATAGTGGACACACCAAAGAGCAGTTGTCCAGATAACCGCAGAGAAGATCCTGTATTCTGTTCCCCCTTGATTTCTTCTACCACAGCGACAATATTTGTTCGAATGTAGTTGTTTTTTGATAATTTTCTATCCATACTGCTTGCCAGCCACACGTGGGCCATTGGCGAGTCTTTACTCAGAGCTTGTGGATTAAACATTGTCGCACTAGAGTTGCACTACCAAGTCGTTCGAGAGGTTATATTCTCTTAGTATGTATGTGGATGTTATCAGAGATGGTTATCTTCCTTTGTCTGCGGGTTTGATAAAAAAAAAAAAAAAAAAAAGAGCGTGGCAGGGAATGGAAATTACAAAAAAAAAGTCGGGTGGTTGGACCGTCCACGCGTCGCGTATTTCCCAGGCAATAAAGTAAAGTGTTACCCGGCCGCAATGAGGCTGAACTATAATATTTTTTTGGCTTTGAGAGAATGTATATTAAACAAATGAAAACAATTAGCAGTATTACACATTATATATGGTTAGAATTTATATGCATTTATCATTTCTTGAGCCGAAAATGGCCAAATACTGTTGTCGCGATTGTGTGCCGCATGCCATGCGGCGCACCGTCCTGAAGCGATATCTCTATTCTTTTTGTTCACTGATCATCTGCTGATCTGGTCGAGTAGATTCCTGATCTTCTAATTCCCTGGAGTAGTTCCCTTTTCTGGAGGACCACCACTTGGTAACCAGATTACCCCCCGTAAAGAGAAACACCGGTATAACCGTTCCAAAGCAAGCAATACCCATAGATAATGTAGCCAGATTCCAACCATGATCATTAATCACACCCCCAGCTTCAAAAGGACCTACTAGCCCTCCGAGGGAATATGATATATTGAAAAGCGCAAAAACTTGCCCGAATCCACGGCCTCTGCCAAAAGCACCAGGGTTTTTGCTTTCAATCTCAGTGGTTACAGCGGCTAGCTCACCAAATATCGGAGCATATACACACGCTATACAGCATCCTGCTAGTGCTAAAATCACAACGAATAGCACAATCTGCGATGTGCTGTCATGATCTGGTAGACGGAGAAGAATTGTGAATACCCCCATGAAAACAAAGCCAGCAGTTGACAAATACCGAGGTCCCCATCTATCTGCCACGTAACCAGCCAGTGGATCCAGGATTGCAGGGCCAGCAATGGCCAAAAACACGAGGCCTGCCTCGAGGGAATTGAATCCAAATAGCTTGTTTAAATGCAGTGTCAGTGTGGTGTCGAAAGCGGTCATCATCCATGACATAACAAAGTTTTGCAGTAGGCAATTCAAGACACGAGCACTGCTCAATAACAAGAATATCGCCGGAAGCTTCCATTTCCGTTTTTTCTTGTTGACCTCAGTAGTACCGCTGGTGCTATCTATGGGCTCTTCAGAAGTTATCTCAACCTCTTGGACTCGACTATCTGCGATCTCATTACTCTTGGATTCATTTTGTTCCTCAACATCTGACGGAATATTGAATTTTGCCAGCTTTCTCGGCAAATCTTTGTTCTCAATCATCAACATCCGTAGCAAAATATCGAGTACCACAATTCCAAAACAAACGTACCAGACTGCATAGTACCCTGCTTTCTCGTATACAATTCCACCCAACAAGGGTCCAAAGAAAACCCCCATGTTCATACCAATGGCTGGATACCCCATCAAATGGGCTACACGGTTAGACGGGGCAGAATCTGCAATGATAGCTAAACCACAGGCCCAAACGACCCCAGATGAAAAGCCTAGCAAGAATCGGCCAAACATGAACAGCGCCAATGACTTGGTTACACAGAGGATTACAATGGCTGCAATCAGCACTATAAGCCCGCTGAGCATTGGCAGTCTCCGGCCATTAACTCGGTCACATATATAGCCAAAGATAAGAGAGCCTACAATTAGTCCTGCTGCGTAGATGGCCAGATTTTCCGATACCTTGATTTGGATACTATCATGAGAGACTCCCATACGCCTCTCGAACTCGAATGGAATTACCGGCACCACTACTCCATAGAGAAAAATATCGGTGAAGATGGCCATGCTAACGGTGAAGACAATGAATGCCAGCGATCCACGGAACCGGGTAAACGCATGGCTCGAGATGATGGGTACATTTATTTTTCTGAAGTATTCTATCAGTGCGAAAGTCATGAGTTCGTTAATTGTACACCGTCCGAACCAGCCTGAGAGCTGGGGCGAACATCGCTCGTTTTTTATATTTCAGATTTTTTTTTTGTCTTCAGGCGTGATGACGACACGGCTGACTTTGGCCGGCCGCATTAGTAATGAGGAGATTGGCCTATAGTTCGGTTTTCGGTTCCCGGGCGCACGCAACGACTATGATCACGATCCCGATTAAGAAATATGACGACTCGGAGCTGGATTCCAGAAAAATTTATATAGGACCGATGACGACCTAAAAGCAAACTTGATGGTTCTCTTACAAATCATGATTAGACCCCCTGCGATATAGCTAACAAAGCACAACAACTTGGAATTGGACTATCCAGCAAAAATAGAGCTCCAATATTGTGTAAGCTTTGTCGGATTTGGTACGCCGCATGGTGCGGCTCAAAGCTTAGAGCACAGTACTAAAACACAAAACATTAATTACAGACATATACATAAATACTACTATAAAATAGAGAACAACGAACATGAATACTTATTCGTGAAATTATTAGATTTTGCAGCCAGAGTGATTAATTGATCACTTTTCACAATCATTATGACCGATTCCTTTCTTTTATTTTTTCCTATTTTTTTTTTTTTTTTTTGTTATTTCAGAAGGGCTCAGACAGCTAGTCCATGGCCCCCAGCAATCCATCGATAGAGACCCAAGACATCTTGACGACGTCTCCTAGCTTCCTCCTTCTCAGGGTCTCGCTCTCCCTGAACCCCCATAGGATTAGTTGGAGAAAACGATGAGACACTGCTAGGTGTATGCTTATCACCAGAGGACGCAGCGGAGGACGATGAAGATGCTAAGAGACTCATAGTGGTTCGCATTACCCGTCTAAAGTTTCGCTGGTACTCAGTGTTCAACGTGGCAATACAGACCTCATGTGCATGAACAATTGTCTCACAGGCAGCAAAAACCTCTGGTGAAGCGTCCGACTCCACACGATCAACAATAGCTAGCAGGATAAAACTGCCCTGCAGAAGATATACACCGAAAAAGAACGGCATCAGTGTCAAATCAGGGTCCACAGACAAAATACGCCGAATCGACTTAGCTGCCAGTACAGCATGGTTGGTTACTTTGGCGATATCTGGGTGGCCCATGAGATTCTCAGAGTTGAGTAGCTCAACCGGATCCCACGACACGGAATATAAAATGTGAAATACATGGACCAGCTGGAGGGCGTAATCTTTCCATGCATTGTTGTAGGCTTGTTGATGCGGAACTGGATTCCAATTCTTCAGAGACGTTGCATACTGATCTAGAGCTGTACGCACTTTGCCCCGCAACTGGTGGGAGATGTCCTTCATAGGCAACAGAGGATGCTGTTCTGCGTGATGTATTTCAAGCAGCATGCCCAAGATCGACATTAGAGGCAAAAAGTACCCGTAGATACCTTGGCCGGTAACCATGTGGCAGATGCCGAGCTCTCTCCTGTCTGGCTCTGCTTCAGGAGGAGTCAAAGGAGCATCTGATTGCCAAATGTCTTCTGCCTCAGGCTGGTATAGGCCACTGGACTCGCTATCCAGGATCATCAAGGGCCGGTTGTAGCAGAGCCCTAGGTGTCTATCTACAGTGTATAACAGCCACCATGTTCTTCGTCGCTCCTCTCGGGTCTCGGGGTCGAGCTCTGTGATCTCTTGATTGAGCTTGAGCTCTTTAGCTAGAGCCCATGCAACACCCCACCACCTCAAAGAGGAGCCCTTGTATTCGGATGCTGATACGATGGTTCCTAGTTGCACATAAGCAATGACCTCGTCAAGAGTTCCAGTAGCAGTCGCATTCACTGCTGTAGACAAATGAGCCGTTGTCAGATCCATGAGTTTGGTTATTATCGCTTGTCTGCTACTAGGGGTGCCTGTTACTATAGGGTTATCGGAGTCGTGAGCTGCGATCAAAAGCATTGAATACAACAAGGCAGCCGAGCATTTACGCGGTGGGCTTGTCGATAGGACAGAAACCTTACGGACCAAGTATGCTAGCACATGAGCCGGCCTGGCGAAGTAGGTCTCCAGCAGATCTTCTGCGAGCCGCACTGAGAGGTTGTTGTCCTGCAACGAGTCGACTATGGGGGCTAGCACTGGGTATCTGAGGTTGAGTCCCTCAGATAAGCGATCGTGCTTGTTTCTTTCGTTTGATGTTCTACTTGTCTGTGGGAAAAAGTCTGATGGTAGGGGTGAGATTGCCTGTTGATACATTGATGAGGCTACTGCTGCTGTTGTTACTGGAATGGATCTGTAGAACTCATTACTACCTTGGGTGACCGGTACAGTAGCTGTGGCAGCAGCGGCGGCTGCAGCCGCCGCTGCCGGGTCTTGGTTATTACTCTGGTGGTGATGATGCTGTTGTTCGTGGTGGTGGTGATGATTATGGCTTTGGTTCGATTGATTAGGTGGTTGATTACCGTTACTGTCTAGCCCATTCTCCGCAAACCAACCGGGGCTCTGAGCAAAAAGCTGACTTGGAGAGCCCTCTAACAATGGAGAAAACACTGGAAGATGATTTGAGAGCGTGCTGCGGCGAGACATGTCATTAAAGTTTAGATCGGCTTGTGAATCTATAAAAGGAGTGGTGGACTCATCGGTGCCATTCTTTTTAGCACTGGATGGGTTGCTGTTACTATCGACGCCTCCAGCTGCACTGACCTCGCTGTCTCCTGAGGGTTCTACTGTTGGATAGGAGGAATAGTGTGCTAACGAGGACATGTTGGGGTTCATTCCGTTTGATTGTCGTTTGTTTGGTTGCTGATCTGGGTGGTTGTGATTTTCGAGCTGGTGCTTTTTCATGTTTTCTTTGGCTGCAGCTTTTCTGCCTGCTGATTCTATATAAGTTAGACTGGCTTTTCCTCGCTTTTGAGGGACTCTTAGATAGTTGCAGGATAGTTTGAGTTCTGTTTTTTTTTTTTTATTATTATTATCGAGTGTTAGTAAATGAGTTGAAGTTGGATATGAACTAGTACCATAGCTCAACCAGGGTTGGAAAAAGCACTAAAGCAAATTAGGGTTGGAAATAGTACTAAAGCACAACTAGGGTTGGAAATAGTACTAAAGCACAGCTAGGGTTGAAAAAAAGCACTAAAATACAACTAGGGTCAGAAAATACCACTAGTTGGAAATAGTACTAACCCGGTATGGACACAAACTTACCTTGACAATGCGCACACGGTTGGAGACCGTCACACTTTGTTCTTAGCTGGTTACACTGATCGCAAGCTCTCGAGGTTCTCTTCCGAGGCTTTTTGGTTTTATCGTCTTTCGCTTCCTTACCTGAAGCTGGAGTGGAGCTTCGCTGGGGGGCCGGTGCCTGCTGAGGGTGATTTTGGTTTTCCTCGTGTCGTATATCGTCGCTACCGTTCGCACTTGGGTTCATCTTAGTCGGTCCATTATCATTCAGAATCTCAGGCGAGGATGAAAGATGTTGGTATGGAGTAAGAGGAGTGTGCATTCACAAATAGCAGGGAGAAGGAGAATAGAAGGGAAGAAAAAAAGTGACTGAACGAGAGTGTGGTGAGTGTGAGAGTAGAGAAGGAGAAATATATCCAATCGCAGAGTGGGGTTGTGTGGCACGGAACAAATCTGTGTGCTAGAAGAAAAATCGTGCAGATGTTTCAGCGACCGTCGGTGGATGAGAGAGCTATGTACTTGAACAGAGAAAGAGAGCTATGGTATGGTTATATATTCCAGGGTTTTTCTTCAGTAAAAGAGTTTCCAGAAAGCAAACAAATCATATGGACGGTGTGCTTTTTTTTTTTTTTTAAAAAAAAAAAAATAAAAAGCTGCGTGTTTATAGAGAGAATGGGCTTGTCTTGGAGTCAATTAGTTATTGGTTAGTAATAACGGCTTTCTCCACTGATCGTCATGCGTCAGTGGGTATTCATTCTCTCAAATGATCCTGAGTTTATTAACTAATAAATAAAGCTTCCAGCTGGAATGTTCGATTTGATCTCGTGGTATCTACATGCTTTGTCAAAGACGAAAAAAAAAAAAAAAATAGAGCATGATTAGAACCACGAGGCTTTCAAAACTCTAATACTAAACACAGTAAGGAGGCATAACCATGACGTGAGTCCAGCACACGGCATATAGAGCTACTACATGTGCTGCTGCTGCTGCTTGTGCTTATGCTCATGCTGCTGGAGAACCAAGCAGGGCTAAGCTTGGGTGCCTCCGAAGTGAGGGGTCCTATCGGCCAATCTCGACCCGAGATGGTGGAGTCGTCGTCGACGAATCACATTGTATGATGGCAAAAGGCACCAAGAGGCCCCTAACTGGCCACAGAGATTTTAGTTAGGTCTTTGTAGATATGCTGATTAGGTCCACTACTCGAGCCTCTCTGTAGTTGCTCTACAGCAGCAATATACAGGGCCGGTTCAATCTCCGGCCGAGTCACCGGGGAAGCTCAGTATGGGGTTCGATCGGATCAAAAATGGGGAAAAACTTTTCATTGGCGGAGTGGGTTTTCAGCCGCCTATCGGGGGCCGTGAGCCGCGGGCTTTGTAATTCTGGTCGAAATCTAGACCACTGTGGGCATAAATGGGGGATCTGTGGCTGCAGGAGCACATTGTGCAGATTGGAGTGTGATGGGTCTCGAGGGATGGATCAGTTGGGATCCCGTTAGAGTCGAATATCTGGATTCGAGCCTCACAGGGTCCGATTAGAGCGTTGCACATGATGGTGCCGAGGTGGTTAGTAGTAGTAGTAGTAGTAGTAGTAGTAGTAGTAGTAGTAGTAGTAGTAGTAGTAGTATCTATTCGCCTTTGTCTATACCTACAAACTCGACGACGATTGAACAATACTATTGGTCTTGCTAATAATCTCAATAGTCTCCTTCTCCAACCGCTGAACCAATTCCTGGCACGTCGGGATGTCGTTAATCACACCCACAACCTGACCACAAGACCAAATGCCTGCGTCAACGTCTCCAGTGGTATACACTTGGTTGCCCCGTTTCCCAGCCATCAGGTCCTTGACATGCTCAAACTTGTATTCCTTTCCCTGAGTCTTCTCGATGTCTTCCACCTCCTGGGCGACCTTGTTATTGAAGCACCGCACAGAATTGTTCAAAGGCCGCAGCAGCAAATTGGTGTCAGTCTCTTTGGCACCAACCATGGCCTTCTTCACGTTCTCGTGGATAGGAGACTCGACAGTACACAACCATCGAGTTCCCATATTGACGGCAGCAGCACCCAATGCAAAAGCCGCAGCAGCGCCCCGAGCATCGCCAAATCCACCAGATGCGACAAACGGAATCTTGAGCTCTTGGGCACATCTGGTCAACAGAACCAAACTGGAGACTCCATCTTCGCCAGGGTGACCCGCACATTCGTAGCCATCGATTGAGATAGCATCGACCCCAAGCTTCTCGGCTTTGAGAGCATGCTTCAAGCTCACACATTTGTGGATAATGACCGATTTAACTGATCTGAGCACTTTCAAGATCGGCATTGGGTTGCCACTAGTTTCGAAAATTCGAATGTTCTCCTCTACGGCCACTTTGGCAAACGCAGCGTAGTCTGGAGGGTTGATCGAAGGCAAAAGAGTGAAGTTGACTCCGAATGGCTTGTTCGTGAGCTTCTTACATTCCCGGATCTCGTTTCTCAAGCTTTCAGGATCTGGTTGAGTGAAAGCAGTCTAGAAATCATTAGTTTATCTGATATCCCTATCGAGTACTGTGTCAACTTACAATGAACCCCAAGGCCCCAGCATTAGCTACTGCTGCGACCAGACCAGCTCGTCCGACCCACTGCATACCACCTTGAACAAATGGAGCTCGAACTCCGGTGGTCTTTGTTAACCATGTTTGTAATTTTGCCATTTTGTTAGATTTTCTATATGTTTTCCAAAGCTAGAAAAAGAAAGAAAGAGAGAGAGGGAGAAAGGGAAAGAAAATTTAAGAGAATCAAACGAGCTTTATACTATATATACGATTGAAGAAATGCATATGACTATTGTGGGGAATTAGTACTGTACGCACGCATCAAGAAAGACAGAAAAAAAATAGAGAATAAAGAATAAGTTAGCGGCCGATGCCGAGCGGACGGGTCAGTTACAACTACACCTCGGCTTCTTTTTCTTCGCCGATTCTCTGAGCCAGATCTATTGCACTTTAGGATATAAATTAAAATCCCGTTTAATATAGCGAAGTTTCTCAAGTTCTTCGGATTAATCCAATTGGGATGCTGACAGTGGTCAACACGCTTTTGTTTTTATTCTTTTATCGCAGTTTTTGCTTCTAAGAGTATCACCGTGGCCATAGCTGAGAGCGAACGTTTTGGTTTAGTGGGCCGAGGAAGTTCATCATACGTAGTAGCCAAGCCAAAAAAAAAAAAAAAAAAAAAAAAAAAAAAAAAAGTGAAGACATGAATTCTGGTCTTAGGACCACTACTTGAGACTGGACATTTTCTAAGTCGATGAGAAAGACTAGGTTTACATGTCAGCTTTCAACAGACAACTCTTCATCATGGAAAGCCCCCAAGAATAGAAGTAGCTCATAATTGATACTATGTAAGAGCAGCCCACGGTACAATTGCTATCACCAGCCACATTTCTATCTACTAATCCCGAACACATCGATATATGTCATTGAAATTTCCATCACAGCAGTGCAATAGCATTGCTTTTTGACGTATTTACATAGCAATGTGCAAAACACTGTGTATGCAGGCACACAAGCAACAGTTTATCGTGACGGAGATCATTCTCTCAAGGCATCAGTAATGCATAAAGAAAAAAAAAAAAAAAAAAAGCTTGTATCCAATAAACACTAGTCATCAGCGTAAATCAGGGCCCTTAAGATTCTTAGTCGGCTAAAATGACCCATAGTTGCTCGCTCTTTGAACTAATGAAATGTTAGTTGCGCTTAGAATACCTGTACTCTGATTGGACCCCCACACACCATCGGAGACCTACTCCCCGCAGTACTATTTACCCGATGCCATATATACATCCACAACCCGCCTTTGATACAATACCTATTTAAAATCACTGAATCTCCTATAGGTTTCGCAGAACTGAAATAGAAAAGAAAGGATCAAAAACAAAATAAGAGAACTTATCCCACAACGTAAACCATGAGCCAAGACTTTCTAACTTTCAGGCACTTGGACAGTAAAGATGCCAACGGTAATCCAATTCTCAAAAGATACTCCAGCACAGTCACCAACTCAAGAGAGTTCCCAGCTGCTGAGGCAATGCTCTACGGAGCTGGTGTCAAGGATGAAGATGAAATGTATAAAAAGCCGCATGTAGGAATCTCCTCCATATGGTGGGAAGGCAACCCCTGTAATAAGCACCTTCTTGAACTAGGAAATGTCGTCAAAGAAGGTGTAGAGAAGGAGAATATGATTGGCTGGCAATTCAACGCAATTGGGGTTAGTGACGCTATTTCCATGGGGAACCAGGGCATGCGCTTCTCCCTACAATCAAGAGACATCATTGCGGATTCTATTGAAACCGTTACTTGTGCTCAATGGCACGATGCTAACATCTCAATTCCAGGGTGCGACAAAAATATGCCCGGTACTCTGATGGCTATGGCTAGATTTAACAGGCCCTCAATTATGATATATGGTGGGACCATCAAACCCGGGTTTTCCAAAACTATGAATGAACCTATTCTTGTTTCCACTTGTTTTGAAGTTCATGGTGCACTGAACACCGGTAAAGCTGATCAAGCTCTTTTTGATGAAGTAGTCCAGCATGCCTGTCCAGGTGCTGGAGCCTGCGGCGGTCAGTACACAGCCAATACTATGTCCACTGCCGCAGAGGCAATGGGCATGAGTCTGCCATACTCTAGTTCAACTCCCGCAGAGTCACCTGCTAAAATGAGAGAATGTCTCAAGGCTGGCAAGTACATCAAGATATTGATGGAGAGAGACATCAAGCCACGTGATATAATCACAAGGGAATCACTAGAAAATGCAATTGTTATGACCATGGCTATGGGCGGTTCCACTAACGCCTGTTTGCATTTACTCGCAATTGCGCACAGTGCTGATGTACCTCTGACTATAGACGATATTCAGAAAACCAGCGAACGAGTGCCATATATTGCTGACATGAAACCCAGTGGCAAGTATGTTATGGAGGATTTATACAACATCGGCGGTGTCCCAGCTGTTATGAAACTTTTGTTGGCAGCAGGATTCTTGAATGGCGATATTTTGACAGTTACTGGTGAGACTTTGGCAGAAAACTTGAAACATGCCCCATCTTTGCCTCAAGACCAAACCATCATTCGGCCATTAGACAACCCAATAAAATCTCAGGGGCATATTCGAATTCTGAAAGGCAACGTTGCTCCAGGAGGAGCAGTAGCCAAAATCACTGGCAAAGAAGGCAACAAGTTCGTCGGCAAGGCCCGAGTCTACGACTCTGAAATTGCGGCCCTAGAGTCATTTGAAGCTGGAGAGATTGATCCTAAGGAAAACACTGTCATTGTACTACGATATGAGGGTCCCAGAGGTGGCCCAGGTATGCCAGAAATGCTCAAGCTTTCAGGATATATTATGGGGACGGAAAATGCCAAGACCACTGCGTTGATCACCGATGGCCGATATTCTGGAGCATCGCATGGATTTATTATTGGCCACATTTGTCCAGAAGCCCAAAATGGTGGGCCAATTGCAATTCTTCAGAATGATGATATCATAACAATTGATGCAGTTGAGAACAGAATTGAAGCTGATATCAGTGAAGACGAGATTAAGCGACGGTTTGAAAATTGGACTGCTCCGCCGCTCAAGGTGCGGCGTGGAACTCTGGCTAAATATGCCGCTCTGGTATCCGATGCGTCGCATGGTTGTGTAATGGACAACTTTTAGAGTATAGTTTCTATTGTTTGATATTAGCGTGTTAATATATTGATTCATCTCATCAAACATAGGTATATTGATTTAGTCTCATTAAACGTTGGTCCGGTACTGCAAACTGGTTGCGATCTGCAGAACACAACACCCCTTATGTTGTCGACCAAGGATTCTTCCTCAGAACATCCATCCTCTAATACTATAAAAGCCGGCAAATTCCCACCCAAAAAAGACTAATATAAAAGTATTTGCGCAAGTTAGACGCCATTCTAAGATATAAAAAGCCTCTTCTTGCTTATCTGCATAAACTTTCTCTTTATCTCATTCTACTTTCCCGTCCTCCTCATAACAAATGTCCGCAATACTTAATTGGGCTATCCACTTCCCCTTCATCCAATACGGAATGGGGTTCTTACAAGAGTTCATGATCAAAGTGCTCAAAACGGGCCCCGTCCCAAAGCACGTCGCCTTCATTATGGATGGCAACCGGCGCTTCGCCAAATTCAACCAGTTGGAGTTACGCGAAGGGCATGTTGCTGGCGCCGATTCGCTGCTCCATATCCTCGAATTATGCAGCCAGATAGGCATGAAAGCAGTTACAGTGTATGCATTCTCAATAGAGAATTTCAACCGTCCCCAGTCCGAAGTGGACCAGCTACTGGATATATTGAGAACCAAAATTATCATGCTGACTGATGAGGACCGATTCGCCGAACGAACTGGACTTCAAATCAGAGTTGTCGGCAATCGTGGGCTCTTGCCAGATGACATTGTTGAAGTAATTGAACGAGCCGAAGAAGCCACAAAAAATAACGAGGATATGATTTTCAACATTTGTTTCCCCTACACTTCCAGGGACGATGTCACAGTCGCTATCAGGAATATCGCTACCAAGGTAAAAAACCAAGAACTGACATCTGACCAAATTGATCTGGCAACTTTTGAGCGAGAACTGTGCACAACGGGTTGTCCACCATTGGATCTTTTGGTTCGAACCAGCGGCGCTACCCGGTTGTCCGATTTCATGTTATGGGAATCAAACATCAATTGTCATGTTGAGTTCGTTGAAACGCTGTGGCCAGATTTTTCCATCTGGGATTTGTATCGAATCTGCATTAAGTGGAGTTATCAACAGTCCAAGGAGTTAGCGTATGCGAGCCAAACTTTTCTCTTTTCTTTTTTTTTTT